>JAQIXX010007950.1:0-10223 GCA_034700605.1 Willowsia nigromaculata | reverse complement strand
TACAAATATTTTTGTGCTACATTATAGAGAATTGACGTGTGCATAAAACCTTTATGGCTCAATTTTGAATTTTGAATCAGTGTGGGCGTGGCATAACTTTAAATGCTCAACACATGTTAAAGTTACATAAGACAGCTTTAAAAGATCGTCCAAGTTGGTAAATCCTAATTTTTTGCAAATATTTTTATCTTAAACAATTAAACACACTACTTGTCACAAAACCCTTATGGCTCATTTTTGAATTTCAAGAAAAAAAATTTCATGAAAGAGTAAATTTTTCTAAGTCCCACCACATGAAATTTCGTCTAAGTTTTTAAGTAGGTAGTTTTAATTGTTTTTACGGGTGGCTACGAGCCTGGGGCTGTTTGAGATGCGTATGGATTTCCCCTTCTGTTCCACTTGTTCCCCTTCTCTTGCACATGTATGCATAAAATAGATGTATTTGAACGTAATATTACAGTAAAATACGAAATAATCTCATTTATCATTCGGAATTTGACAAAACCGGACGTGTTTTTCATTCACTGCAATAAACAAGCTAACAATGGGGAAAGCGAAAGGAGAATCGGCTCTGCAATCGCCGCGTCGGGGCAATACGAGAAGCAGAATTGTCTCGAATATTGTAAAGAAATACAAGAAAATAGCTGTGTCAGCAAAACGAAAAAGGTTAGAGGAAGTCAGAAATTTATTAAACTGCACAACTCCTTATTGCAATGTTAAAGTTAGGCAAGGGAGAAATAAAATGATCAGAGACTTTGCATGCACTGCACGAGGCTGCTCATTTAAAGCACAAGATTGTCATACAATGTACCATCATTGTCTAACAAAGCATAAACCACAAAAATTACATAAAAAAGAAACAGAAGTTTTAATACCAGAAATCGATCTTAGCACCACCGCATTTTTTGAAAAGAAACGAGCCAACAAAGGAACTTTAAAAGTTATAGTGCACGAATATCAGGAAGATATTATTGATACAGATGTTGCAATTGCAATGGTATATGATGATTTAGTTAAAATTTTAGAGTCATTTGTTTATCAGTACCGTGGAATTCGAGTTAGATTTATTATAATTGCTGACGGTACACATTTAAAAACAGATGAGCGTAGACTTTGGAAATTTAGGTCCGCATTTGCATGCATGACACCAGGATCCGAGGCAGAAAAAATCATAAAATATGGTCTTGATGACATACAAAATATCATTGTCATGTACTCTCAGTCAGCTAGTGGTTTAAAAATTGAAGCAATTAAAACCTTAGAAGTTGAAATTGCAACTTATCAGCCTATTCGACCGCGTGGACATATTCCTTTGCCTTTAGGTCTCAAAAGGCGAAAAGGTTTACTTAATATTGATTGTGAAAGTGACTGTTTTCAATTGTGCATTCTAGCTGGAATCTACAAAAATGAAATAGAGAAGCAAGTGTATCCAGACAAAAGTTCCTTGACTCGATACAATAAGGTATACATGAAAAAGAAAATGAAAAGGCCAGAAACATACAAAATTCTACAACAAAAAATTGAAAAGACCAAGGAGCTAGACTTTACACATTTCACAGGAGATTTTGACATAAACAGCTTGCATATATGGGAGGAGACAAATGAAATAAGTGTAAATATTTACGAATATAACGAAGTCATAAGAAATGTAACTCCTTACCGCCGTACTACATACACATACAACAAGCACGTTAATCTTATTTTGTTAGAAAATGACAAAAATGAGCATCACCTTGTTTTAATAGCAGACACCTCTCAGTTCTTTGGGAAACACGATGCTCATAAAAAATATTGGTGTAGATTTTGTGACCTAGGATTTAATAATGCAGACCATGAAAAAATGTGTAAAATGGTTTGCGAAACAGGTTTTAAGTTACCAGATGAAAACACTAAAAGTTTTCGTTTTCGTGACTGGTTTCGTTGCTCCTCTCCACCTTTTAGAATGTACACAGAGCTTCTTTATTACATGGACAGAGCAACTGAAGAAATGCAAGCTGCAGGATATTGTGTATTAATAATAGGCCCAGAAGGGGAACTCATCCAGCTTGAAACATATATTGGTAAAGACGCTATGGAGAAATACATGGTTTATGTTTTATCAGAGGCACGCAAGCTATCCCAAATAATAACTTCTCCAGATCACCAGATAAAAATGCCCATAATGACTAGAGAGGAAAAGGAAATTTTTGATGCCACACGAGAATGTGAGACATGTGGGTTTAGATTCACCTCTAAAAATCCTAAAGTTAGGCATCATTCTCATCATATTCCTGGATATAGAGTAGGAGCAGTGTGTCAAAAATGCAATTTGCAGATAAAACCAAGGGGCTGGATACCAATGTTTTCACGTACGCAAATGAAGTTAGGCAACCACATGATAATGCAAAACTTACAAACAAACTTTGCAAAAAGAATCGAGATTCTTCCTCGATCAAATGAGAATTTCATTTCAGTTACATTTGATAGGAAGTTGAAATTGCTGGACACGCAACGATTTCAGGATTTTCCCCTTCAGAATTTAATAACACGATTAGTTCAGTCAGGTAAATTGGGGAAACTCGAGACATTTTATCATGAAGTTGACACGCAACTTATAAAAGAACCCTTCTTTTTTCCACACACATGGTTTAATTCGCTGGAGAAGCTAAATGAAAGTGCATTTCCAAGCCAGTCTGAGTTTGTAGATATTTTATATGATAAGGACATTGGGGATAACGAATACCAGATGGCTTCACAACATTATGAAAAACTTAAGTGTAAAACATTTCGTGATTATTGTGAAAATTATTTAAAGTACAGTGTCATGCAGCTAGCTGCTGTGATGGAAGAGTTTGGGGATTGGGCTCAACAAAAATATACACTCTCCCCTCTTTATTCTGTGTCATTCCCAAGTTATGCATACTCAGTTGTAACATTTCATTCTAGAACAAACTTTGAGATTCCAAATAACCCGAAAATAATCAACCTTATTTTGAACAACATCAGAGGGGGAGTCTCACATTTATCAAAAAGGGTGGTCAATGCAAATTCAGAGAGGCTAGGGCATAAAAATGTGAAGGATAACGAACGAGTGGAAATTCTAATAGCGGATTGCAATAGTCTTTATCAATTCTGCCTTGCCCAGCCATTACCCCATGACTCATATCGTGAGTTGGAGCGACAGGAAATAGAAAATATAGATATTTCGAAACTTCCAGAAAATACGAGCAAGGGCTGGATTGTATGTGTTTCTCTGGAATATCCAGACGTAATTAAAGAGCACACAAAGGATTTTCCATTTTGTCCAACCAGGCAAAGTGATAAATTTGATTTTGTGAAAGGGGAGAAAATACAAAGGGATGCATCAGACCGGCTTTGCTCTGAAATATATGATATGCTGGTTTTAACCCAACTTCCCAAACATGAAATTGCAATGCATTTTCGTCTTGCAAAATTTTTCCTTCGTCACGGCATGAAAATTACAAAAGTTCATGATATCATTGAATTCACGCAAAAGCCATACTTGGCCAATTTCATAAATGGAAACTTGGAGATCCGTAGAACAACAACAGACCCTTTTCATGAGCAAATAACAAAACTGTTAGGAAATTCCATTTTTGGCAAATTTCTCTCTGTTAAAAATAACTTGACAGTTAAAGTGTGCAGCACCGCAATTGACACGATTAGGACAACTGCTAAAGACCGATGGAAAGAATTTACAATTATTTCAGATGATATCTCACTCCATTATTTGAAAAAGAAGGAAATGAAACTAGATAAGAACATTTTGGTCTCATTTACAGTATTAGATCTGGCAAAATTGCACATGTATGAGCTGATATACGATTATTTAAAGCCTACATTTAGGGATAGAATCACAATTTGTGCATCTGAGACAGACAATTTAGTTTGTGAGATTAGAGATCCCAACAAAACATTCATTCAGGACTTGTATTCTCTGCGCTCTATTTTTGACTTTTCAACGCTTCCTCGTCATCATCCCCTCTACGATACAAGCAGAGCCAAAACACCGGGGCTACTTAAGATCGAGTACCCGTATCCCCTACAATTTGTTGGAGTAAAATCAAAATTGTATTCAATATTAAATAAGTGTCAGGAATGCATGCAAGATGAAACCCAAGATGTTCTTGAATGTGAAAATTGCCAAGGAAAGGGAACCAGTAAACCCAAAGGAGGACCAAAGCGAAGGCACACACCACATTCTGTGTACCTGGCTGCAGCAACAGAAGAGCGTACTGAGAATCCTACTGTGGAATTCATGACCACTGAAAGCAAAGAACAAAAAGTTACCGTGAAATCTATAAAAAAGTGCATTTTTAACAACCGGGATATCCACAGAATATGGCTAAATTACAATGAAAGTGTGCCTTATGGATATCATATAAAAGGACCTGTGTATTCGAGGCAGCCTCAGTTTGAAGCACCTCGTTGACCAGTATGGATCTCTTTGGTCCCGTTGACCTGAGGCTTAAACATGGGACCTCAATGCAGATAATTGGAATGTCAAGATCCGGAAAAACAAGATTATCGCTGACAATTGCTCTACAGAGGAAATATGTATACGACAGGAATCAACATTATTGTGTCTACGTGTATAACACATATCAGTCGGCTTTTGACGAAGTGCAAAGACTGGATAGTAGCATCGTGTTTACCAACAAAATTGAGGAACTGGAGGACATTCTAAGCCGTGGAAAAAGTGTTTTAGTGATTTTTGATGACTTTATGCTACAAATTGAGTCTAAATTGAACAAATACATTAGTGAATTTTTTATTCATCGTGCTCATCATGAGAATTTATCTATAATTCTACTTCAACAAGTACTTTATGCAAAAAATGCAAGAGTGTTAAACTTGAATGCCCACTACCTCGTTATATTTAGACTCACAAGAGACCAGAGACAGATTTATTGCCTGGGATCTCAAATGATGCCCGAAAATCCTAAATTTGTTTTTGAAAGTTATAAAATTGCAACGAGGAACACGTTTTCGTACATTTTAATTGATCTTCACCCAATGACCCCAGAGTTTGCAAGATTTAGATCTTCAGTGTTTGTGAATGACCACCTTAATTTCTTTTTGCCCCAAAAATGAAAAAAGTTACTTTTGGAGAAACAACAATTTTTGTTGTTGAGGAAGATTCTGCGTGGAAATTAGCTAGGCAGCCCGTGTGGAGGTGGGCTGCAATTGATCGACTTAGATTTAGTCATAGAATAAGTGAAAGTGAAAAAGTGTTAAAACCTGTGCTTCGAAAAAAATGGAGAGAGTATTGCAACACTACGACTTTTTACTGACGCTCGCAAGTGCAAATAAGAGAAAAGTGCCCAAAATCTTGGAAAATGCTACTCCTGAACAAATATTAGCAGTGATAGATAGTGTGAAACTTTGTGTAAAACAACAAAAAGACTCAAACGCAAAAGATATACTTAAAGAGACACGACGCTGGAAGCGTGCAGTAGCATTTTTGAAGAAGAACCATAGACTACTTACTCCAGTGTTAATTTCTACATTGTGTACATTGCTTCGTGAAGCTCTTCATTACGTGTATAATTTGGAATAATGGAGCCAGTGCAACTTTATTACATTGTGCCTAAGGAGACTTATGAAAAAATATATTGCAGAAAGGAGACAGTTGAAGAAAAAATATCAGAATTATCATCGAGACTCAGACACAAGTTCACCAGACTATTGAATTTTCTAGATGGGAGCCTCAAATGGGGTGACTCGGGAAAACTTCCAGAATTTTCTTTCTCCGTGTTGGATTATGTGAACTTTGCAACGAGAGGAAAGAACAGACCAGCAGACTGGGATAAATTTCTCCCCTACCTTTTGGGAGCTCCAAGTGAGTTACTTTGTGAAAAAGTGAAACTAGAAGTTAAAAGACTAGCCAGAAAAAATGGACGCAAAATACATCAAAAGGGCGTGGACTAACTACTCCCAGCCTGCAGCACTGAAAGCTTTGCATGGTTTTGTGAAGTTGAGGGGAATCAAGAATATAGCTGATGCCGAGAAAAAGCTTAGCAAAATTTATGCATTTTCAGTGCACAAGCCCGCTCGCAAAAAGTATCCAACGCGTTCTATGATACTCAAGGGACCAAGAGAACATTTCTGCTCAGACTTAATTGACATGCAAGCTCATTCTAGAAAGAACGGAGGAAATAACTGGATTTTGATAGTACTGGATGGATTTACAAAAGAACTTTTTGCTCGTCCCCTAAAAAAGAAAACAACGCAGCAGGTGGCTGAAGCATTTGAAAATGTTATTAAACAAGCAAAGAAACCCCCGGTCTACGCGTTCACTGATATGGGAACGGAATATACTGGAAGCTCATTCCAGGAATTAATGAAAAAATATAAAATAACACATTATGTATCCCGTACCAAGAGAAAAAGTTTTATGTGTGAGAGGGTTATACGAACAATAAAAACATTGCTCTCAAAATATTTTACACAAGAGAACACGCACCGGTGGCTTGAAATACTACCAAAGCTTGTATCAGCATACAACAATACTCCGCATTCATCTCACGGATTTAAACCAAGTGCAATTCGACCAAAAGACAGGGATGAAATTCTCGAGCGGCTCAACACTAAATTAGTTCATCGCCCCTTATCTATCCCAAAATTCAAAGTTAACGATAAAGTAAGAATTGCAAAGAACAGATTAACATTTCAAAAGGGATACGACAAGTCATTTACAGATGATGTATTTCGAGTAGCATCTTATGTTCCCGGAAGCTACCCTGTTCAAAGCTATAAATTAGAGACATTGGATGGACAACCCATCAGTTCATCGTTTGTGGATGCAGAGCTAGGATATGCAGATCAAGAGCAGTGATTTTCAAGTGAAATAAGTGAAAAAGGGAAAAAATCAAAATGGGGTCCTTTACTGTAACATTGGCAAGTAATCATAATACTGATGTCTTTGCCAACAACCACCACAAAAAGTTTTCAACAATTCTTCCCCACTCCCTCAAGTTGGAAGAATATGAGGTGGCATTGGAGTCACTTACCCTATACGACAAACTCCCGGAAGTAGTGGAGGAACAGCCACAGTTTTTTGACTTTGAAAAACGTGAAAACGAAATTACAGTACAACAGGCATTATCTAGTGGCTTGTCCCTCACCAAGGATGGTCGAAATTGGCATAGCTATGTAAATAATTGGAATGAGCAACTCGAGAGGGAAGGAATGGGAATTAGATTCGATGTTCAATTTACCGCATCCAATCCAGGACATTTACCAGCAGTTCGAAGAGTTACTCTTCAGTTTAATGATCCGGAAAGAACAGTGTACATAAAATCCCCTCTTAATGCAATTCTTGGATTTTCTGGACAACGATTTCAATCTGGAGAAACTAATGCGGATAGAATGCCCAACCTGGTCCTTTTTGAAAATTTGAGAGATGATTCCAGACTTTCAGTGATGAAAGTAAAACATGAGAGACAACAGATATTTTTAAACGAGATCCGCGGCGAGCCCTTGTACGAAGATTTGATGAAATCCATCAATGATAAACTTGCTCAAATAAGAATTCCTGCAGAATTTACATCAGTTCCAGGGACCAGTGGTCTCCAATACAATGTTGGGAATGGGTACACCGTTATATTTTCAAAATATTTGAATAATTTTCTTGGACTGGATGACAACCATCAGTTTGCTGGACAAGGAACAATTATTGTAAAACAACAGCGGCCTCCAGAGGTGAAGTTGAAATCTTGCATGAAGCTTTTAGTTTGTTGCGATATTATCAGACCACAATATTTTGCTGGAAAAGAAATGCAGCTTCTTGCAATGATCGACCGAGAAATATCTGAAGGGTTCAAGAAACTTTCTTACGAGCCCACTCAGCTAGTATATAAAGACGTCGCCTTGAAGAACATCTCACAGATAACTCTCAGTATTCGTCCTGACGACACGGATTTCATGTACTACACAGACGAGCCAACAGTAGCAACTTTACATTTTCGAAAGAAATAATGAGTATCGTCTGCGACGAGCAAAGAAACTGCACAATGGAATTTGAGACAGAAGCAGGCACAAGTATCCCAAAAGATCTCATTCCTATCGACCTCAACCCAAAAGTTGAGCCCACACAACTCGAGGTTATAAAAGAAGAAGAGCCAAAGCAAAGGGTCCCAAAGCGGAAGCGAAGCCCAAGCAAACCAATAAAAAGGGGGGTCTCCAAGAAAGTCATCAGTCGGAAGAAGAAGGTCGTGGGAAGAGGTCGTCCAAAGAAAATCATCTCAAAGAAGAAGAAACCTGTCAAGAGAAACATAAAGAAGAAGATTGTCAGAAGAAGACGCTAAGATGGAGAAAGGATTACAGCAGGAGATTGAGGAGCAGCAGTTAAAGTCCGCTGCCTCCTACCATTCATCGCTCAACCTCACAACATTGCCCCCAACGGATATTTCCATCGTCCAGAGCCATTATGAAGATATCTACCCAATATATCCCCTGCAGTCACCAGATACACCAGTGGAGTTTTACATTGCCCCATCACAAAATCATTATCTGGATGTAAAGAACATTTATCTCTACATGAGATTAAAGGTGACATCGTCAACGGGAGGAGCTCTGGCTGCAAATTCAAAGACAGTTTGCGGAAACTTTCCTATCGCCTCACTGTTTACTAACTTGGACATTGCTGTGTGTGATGCTGGAATAACAAAGGGATCAAATAATTATCCATGGTCGTCAATGGTGTTCCGTCTCCTCACAAGTGGAAGTGATGCGCTTGCAACAAAATTAAATTCAGAAAGATTGTATAAAGAACACTCATCGGATTCGATTGGAGCAGACAACGAGACCTATAAAGCTCTCAAAGCTCTTGGGACGGACATAGAAGTGATGGGGAAAATCTACCATGGAATATTGATGCAGCAGAACATGTTTCATCCAAATATGTCATTGAGAATTGTCCTGAGAAGAGCACCAAATACATTGAGCTTATTGGGAAGTGATCCAGCATCAGGAGGCACCTTTACTGATCAAATCTCTATCGAGGAAGTAATGCTCAAAGTCCGAAAATGTGTTGTACATTCAAAAGTACAGGAGATACACCAAGCAGCATTAAACAACGGATTGAGACTTGAGTATCCCTACAAGGACTTTGATGTCATCAGCTACAGCATTCCAAATGGGGCAATGCAACACATGTCGGAAACTTTGTCAATGGGAAAAGCTCCTGATGCAGTCGTCGTGGGATTTGTCAGTTCAAAAGCGTACACTGGCCAGCCATCAAAGTCTCCATTCTTCTTTAAGAATTGTGATTTGTCATCGATTAGTGTGACATTGGATGGAGAACCACAAGTGTTCAAGGAAATAAAAATGAACGTGACAAAGAAGTATTACTTACAAGCCTACTCTCAACTATTCAACATGTTACCAGCGAACGAGGGAGGAAATTTCATTACACCCGATGACTTCTTCAGCAAGGGGATGTGCCTCTTAGTGTTTGATATGAACAATGCAGTCAGAGAAAATAGATTTGCATTGAACAAGAGCGGATCTTTAAAAATACATTGTAACTTTGCGTCAGCTCTAAGTGAAAACACTCACGTTATATGTTACATGGTTCACTCTAGACTTTTAGAAGTTGATAGAAATAATGCAGTATACGTTCAATAAAAAATGCAAAAAAAAATATTAGCTGCTAAGGAAATTGTTAAGTGATGTTAAACTAGAGAAAGTTTATTGTAAAAGTAATAAGTGAATGTAAATAGTTCTGCTTCCGGAATAGCCGGGGCTCCACTAGGGGGTCTACTGTTAAGAGATATAACTCACCCAGACAGTACTGATGAGACCGGGTTATTAAGGTCGAAACCCCATTGTTAAACTTTGTACGTATTCTAAGAAATTCTCAAAATGTAAACATTTTCATGTATTGAATAATAAATATATTTTCAACACTAACAATTGTCTTGTATTTACTGGCACATGGAATTCATAATAAAAAAATGATAAGCCCACAGCTTTACTCCCCCTCCTCGAATTCCTCATGTTTAGGAACTTGCAATTGGAACTTTCTCCAATACATACATCATCTCTTATCACACATCATAAAATTAACATTGTAAAACCTATTTGTCGTTCATCACTCAACACACAAAAAAATCACGCACTCATTCACATCAAGGAACTTGCACAAATAAGGATTTTCATCACTTTAAAATACATTGAAAGGATAACCCATAAAATTATTTATCCGAATACGAATTTTT
>JAQIXX010007949.1:0-10224 GCA_034700605.1 Willowsia nigromaculata | reverse complement strand
GGACAACAATTTGCTGTGGTGGTGGTGGCGGCGGCGGTGGAGACGATGGTGTCGTCGTCGGCGGTGACGGTGTCATCTGAAATGGCAACGGCATGCATGCATATATCATCTCAATACTAACCATAAAATGTATACTAAACGTATGAATATTTTAATAATAATGAATTTTGAAATCTATATGGCTTCAACTTGCACGTAAACTGCCAACGATGAATTTTATAACAAAACAGAAATGATTATAAAGATAAAGTAGATGCCGCACAAGAAGAAAGTTTTTAAAAATCCCACAGTATGCTGTTTGCTCATGATTATCATTATTACAAAGTGAATTTACTCAAGCGTTCTTAACAAGAGCAAATTGTGAAAGAGAAAAGTGCAGTACCGAAAAATATAATAATTCATTTCATAAGAATTTGCGTACAAAATTGCGGACAAAACTCACATTTCCTTTGGTACTTGAGGATGTGCTGGCAGACGTGGTACTTGGTTTTCTCGCTGAAATCGGCCTTTCTCTAGGTGGTTCATTAATTATTGAGAGAATCTCATCGTAGCTTAGGGGGCAACCATTGTAAATAAAATCACACTGGTCGGGACTCGAAACTCTAGTTCCGATTTCTACAGCGGTGCGATATTTCTCTGCAGGGTCCCGATTGTCACCCTGAAAGCATTTTTCGCAAGAAAAAAACAAGCAAGTTTTTAAAAAACAACTTTTGCTATCTTCTGGCATCATATTCATAATTGAATTGATTATACACGATAAATGAATAAATCTTTGTGCTAATAATGGCGTTATTTATTTCTGGCATACCGGCATATAATCTATCTGTCTGCTATTGACTCTCACGCCAAAATGCTGCTCCAGGTCTATGTGCTTGGCTTTCCTACGAGGTTTAGAAGACTTTGTCGATGAACTTGGCAGCTTTAACTTGTTGTTCTCGTTGCTGGGAAAACTTCGACTTTCCCTGTTTGTTAAACTCCTTCCGTCAAAACTTGTAAAGAATGGATCACTCTTAATATCGTCCGGATCTTTTTTGCTACCACCAGCCCATGAAATTCTCGGCATGAAACTACTGAACATGTTAGTGAACCATCCTGAAATGCCCCCATCACTTGTGCTAAGTATATCATCGTTTGGTAAAGGGCCATCCCATGTTGGCTGCTGAGGTGGATAGTAATAGTAAGGCATTGTAACCTTAGGATTGTCAAAGGGCTCCCACCAATTTTCATCAGAATGCGAGCCACTCACAGCCATCATGTTCTCCATTTTCTTGCGCTTTACCAAGTACTTGACATCCTCCTCATCAAATAGCTCATCTATGTCGTCTGCTTCATCATCAATCTCACTATCGTCGCCATCTTCAATATCGTTTTCTTCAGAGTCCTTGTTTCTGTTGAAAAGGAACTTTCCAGCGTGGGGCTTTTGAAAGGGATAAGTGTAAGGTCTGTGCATGGAATACGGATACGGCATTCGACCTGAATACGGCCTACGCACTGGATGCCGCTCATGTTGTGTTGCTTCATTTGATTCTGCGGAAGCTGAGCCTGAGCCACTTTGCTCCTCTTGTCCATCGTATTCTTCGGATTCATACTTTTTCTTTTTCTTACTCCTGACAACTTTTTTCCTCTCTTTGGAGGATTTCTTTTGGTACTTTTTCGCTTTAAGGTACTTCTTCGCCTTGATATACTTGTCTGCTTCTTTCAAATTATCTTCCACTATCTCTTTTGGTATTCTAAAGAAATAAATTAAGATTAAATCTATATATTTGCCCCTTCCCTTTTAACCTTCCAGAAGTGTAGTTTAGTGCAAAAATGCTGTTTTAAATCAAGAGAAAGTAATCTCAACATGTCACAAACAAACAGCAAAAAAAGTTACAACACTCATGCCACGCTTTGGGTGAAGCAAAAGTGACAAGGACTTTTGCAATACAATTTTTAGCGGAAGTACATTTAATATTCGAGCAACAATTGAAATGCAAGAAGTTATTCGAACAATGTCATTCCAATTTGAATATATGCAATGTCTCGTATGATCATATTCATTTTCTTTTAGATTAACTTATCAAACTTGACTGACTCACTACCGCCGCAAAAATGTATAAATTTTTTGATCAAGGTCAATTTTATCTGCCTTAAGTTTCTACGAAATGTATGCATTGCATGTATACAAAATCAGCTAGTTTCAGGAAGAGTAAGTACGTATACCTCGCTTATAAGATTGTGTGAAAACACTCAAACCTAAAAGATGTACATTTTTGTTCATGTTTTAGCAGGGAGAAAGTCTGCATAACACTGTTTACGACCATTCGGAAGTCACAATCGAAAATCGCAGTGCAAAGAAGTGGCGTCGGTGAAGTGGACTACTTTTTAAGTGCTATAGACAAGTTTTTTTTCTCTCCACTGCAGACAACCGGAGACAAATCGTCCTCAAGGAATACGCCATTAGTTCTGAATGTTCCTATATATGTATGTATGCATCTGCGTTTTTTAAGGATGAGTATTGGGTTGTGTTTTGCATGAGATTTATTACCCAATTCGTTCGTCATGTAAATATAAATACATGCAAGAAACTTGTGGGCGATGACGATAAGGACATTATGGAAAATGCATGTGCCTACTTCAGTGAGTGAATTCGCAGACACATTAAACAACATTATTCAATAAATTTTTTCATAAGCAAATGTTGCATCATTCCAGATTGTAGACAATAGTTGATAAATAAAAAGAACTTGCGTAATTTAAGTGTATTCGGTATATAACTTATTTCCATTTGCGTTATATGTTATTTGTCCTTTACTTTCAGACATTGATTCAATTCATAACACTGCTGCAAGACAGAGTCAATCTAAACTTTGAATTATATTTTCCTATCTCTTTAGATAATTTTGAAGCATAAATGCCATAATAAAAAATAGCTCCTACTTATGCAATACAGTCGAGTACAATCCGCCAATACCCTTATAAACAAACCCTACAGGCAGCTCTTATGACATGCAAAACATGTGCACGGGTGCTTTTGCCCATTTTCAGGACTGTTTAATATACACAGTGTATTCCGAAACTTTAGTAAAAGCGCACAGCTTCAAGGAAACATAAGAGTAGAATTGCAAGAAATATTATCTTCGCGACTTTTCTAGCAAACTTGCCCACTTTATCTATAAAAATTAACGGTCAAGAAATCAAGTTTTAGCAGAAGAAATCTGGAAAAATGCTGATAACAGACATTTTTGTTCAAGGATTCTCTTACATATTCATGTACAAATTTTCATCATTCTATCACAATTCATTTTATGTTCTGCTTTCCTATAACTAAACCTATCTCCGACGAACTTTGTCCAACAGGTATATTACATTTTGCATCGCTTCAATTTATATAAAGAAACAAATTCTATTGTGAAGTAATGGAAGCAGAACTATAACACAATAATAAGTACATCTTAGCCTTGATAAGGTACTTTCGTAAAAATGGCACCTACTCTGATTTAGTTATATCATGGTAGGGAAAGAAAGGAAACTTTACTGCTATGAGTTGCGGACGTATCCTGCCTTGTTTTGATTTATATGGAAAAGTAATGGGAAGTGATACGTTTCTACAATTCAATTCTGGAACCTGAAGTAAATGTAGAAGAATAGCTGCTCTTGAAAGTTGCATCATAAAGTGTTATGTAGCGTCCTATCATAAGGTTGAAGAGTGAATATTAGGTCAATGTTGTTACTTCTTAAATGTACACATGCAAAAATAAAAATGTCGAAAGTTGTCACGAAGCAGAGATCATAAACAGTGTACAGTGTGCATATTTTCTCGTGAAAGGAGCTTTCTAAAAATTCTAGTATAACTTAAGTTGTAAGCAGTATCATTTTGCCTCTTAGCCTCTTCTTTTCTAGTCAACTCAAGTAAACTGCCCGCAGCATGCATTCCACAAGAATAAATTGTTAATTGACTGTTTTGTTTTTAATGCTGTTAGTTCTCAACGATTGAATAGAATGAGCATGAAGGAACAAATGGTGCTAAAATAATGTTTGTTAAACTCACGGAGGGATAATCCCTAAAAGATGTAGGTATTCATCAATGACACTTTCTTTAAGCGTGGGTCTACGAGTTGTTGTCGTTGTTGTTGTGGTGGTGGTCTTGAATCGAGAGTAATTTTTTTGACGCTGCCGGCTAGTGTAACCACAAAGAACCTTTGGCAGACACATAAGAGGATCTAATTCCTCCACTCTGGCGAGTATTTTCCTTCTCAACGCTTCCTCCTCATTTTGATTCAGTAATAGACCTCCTATCAAACTGCTACCAATGGAGGAGAAGAGCGAACTTGATGATGCAGGAAACTCATTAGTATTCTTTCCACGTCTGCCTGACTTTCTCTTGCCTTTTTTGTCTGCTGCGGGGAAGTGTGGAACGATGTGCTTGTTTTTGTTCCCCTCACTGAGCAAGTTTGAGTGTTGAGAAGCGAAAGGTGGATTGACTTGGTTTTTGATGTCAGCATGATCATCTACGGAAATTGTTGAATAGGCACCGGTACTGGAGATGTGGGGAAGAAAATTGTGCTTTGATTTCTTTAATTTATCGTTGACGTCCTTTTTGTGTACTGGTCTCAGCGTCCCTTGTCGGTTGCCTTTTCTGTCAGACTTTCTCCGCTGTTTCTTGTCACCCGATTTTGATGGGATGGGTGGTTTTTTGAGAGAGTCTTGTTTGAATAAACTATGCAATCTCTTAAAATTTCTTCTTGGCACTGACATGGAATTTGTATCTGTCAAATGAGAAAATCATACAAGAGAAATGATGTATTAATCCTTTCATGCATAGCACACATACTGATCAACTTAGATACTATCTTACATGTAATCAACGAATTCTCAAAAGTGAATGTAAAGTGTATGTTCATATCCAAATGTCACTTGATTATTCTAGATGATTTTTTCAAATTCTCTACCCGGATGCGAAGCAGTAATTTTCAATGCCGGATATCAGGATTTGTGTAAAATTCAGCTGTAGACCACTTGTCCAACCGGAATAATTCATTTGAAAAATGAACGAAGCCTTTTTTTAAACACGATTTTTCATGAAAACTGTATCTTTCCAAGAGTTGTTTTCAGACGTTTTTGAAGAAAGCACTAATGAAAGTGCTAATAAGGAACAACTAAGGAAGCTTCTTCATCTGAAATAATTCTGTGTATGTAACATAGAATTGTAATTTGAGCCTTCAAATAAAATCTACGTATGTGTCGAGTATATTTTAGAAAGCAAAAACAGGCCTTGGTGTAAGTTCATGATGAAACATGGTTAATAATATCGACCTACCTATGTACGTTACACGTGCTTGTATAGTTAATACATGGATCTACCAAAGGTGATCCAATAATAAGAAACAGAATATAGCCATTTACTATATGGCTATATTCTGTTTGTTATTGATCGCCTTGGACCTTGGTTGGACCTACCTATATTGTACCTGTAACAATCACTATTGTTGTACCGATGCAGTAAAAAAATAGAATAATGCAAAGGATAGTAAAAGCAAAATTGATTTTGCACGTCATCAAGGCTTTGTATTACAACTTGCAACGACTAGAACTTGTATGCAACGTTTTGATGAGTAATGTATAGTGTTGAAACATTTTTCAACATGTATGTATTCTCGTGCTATTTAATAGCTTTAATATATTGGGAAGTAATGGATATAAATATCAAAGTACATACATGATTTTCTCTAATTGAAACTTGAAGCCTACATTATAAAGGAATGTTTCAACTATGGAAGCATATAGCATGTACAAAAATCTTTGAAATTTTTGGTCTTTACCAACTATAACACTAGAATTACAACGAATAATTTGAAAAAAGAAACGAATTGAGAATTGGGAAACAATTCAACTCCTGTTTCTAAAGGTAATGTGGGATTATAGTAATTTTCATGTTGATTCTACCAAGTTCGAATCTGGTACTGATCTGATTTGACATTTAATACAAAATTTCAAGGCTGACACTTTATAGATAAATAATATACTAATTGGCTTGAATTTATTAACTAAAAACTCAAATTCATGGCACTGCGCTTCAATCAAGCATGCATAATAAATTATGCATTACACATGCATGCAAACAATAAACGTGTTCAACCAGCAGCATCAAACGGTGGATGAATTCCGTCTACATTTGTGTCTCTCTATTGGCAATAACGAATGGAGCAAAGTGAAATGTACATCATTGGTATGAGTTCAGTGAAAGATTTTTATTTCTTGTTGGCAGTTATGGCACACATTCTCCATAACTTATGCCATTTCTGACGTGCGCAGGAGAGAATGTTTCATTCGTTAATTAATTTAGGAATTTACATGCATATTCACAAAAGGATTGTTCGTACAGTATAGATTACCTTGAAATTTTATGCATAGAACTGTCAGAAATAAAGAGTAGCTTCCGGTTCCTCCAGCGATGCTCCAAGTCACGATCCACAAGCTGACTACTATTGCATTGCTTTCACCACTCGTTATACAAACAAAACGAGCCAAATGAACTAACACACAACACCCGCACAAGATTAACAAGGGATGAATAGCAGGACTTGAAAATGAGGCTCGTTGAAGTAGTTGCATGTCGCTGGAGACTGAGGCTCACTCACC
The DNA here is from genome assembly GCA_034700605.1 of Willowsia nigromaculata. Lineage (NCBI taxonomy): Eukaryota > Metazoa > Arthropoda > Collembola > Entomobryomorpha > Entomobryidae > Willowsia > Willowsia nigromaculata. Next base: position 3,603 of record JAQIXX010007949.1, on the reverse strand, counting down.
CGATCCCATATCATAATTGTGCTCCTTGGTTCTATATCGTGGCTTTACCTGTTCAATAAGCATCACCACCACTTTTAGTCATTATAATTATGCATCCTGTATCCAGTATTATCATCGTCATTAGGAAGATGCCGATCTATAATCGTGCAATAACCAGAAGAGTGAACTCTTTGTTTAACGCTAAAATTGATATTATTTACACACATTTCACAGCCACATACTCTTGTATTTATCACATCTAATGGATCTACCTCGTTTACATAATATTCGATGATGTACTACGAAACGTGATATTATTATGCAAATCGTTTCTCCGTAATTGGTCTGTCTATTTGAGCATTCCACAAAATAACTTCGATCCATTGATTCCTAATATTAATGCACACTTACGACTGGACTGCCTTCTGTTTTCAAGAAAATTTCTGAATCCTTCGGATGTTGAGAACTTAAATGCGAAATCTCCACTACTAGATGTGCGTATGTGTAAACCATGGTGCCACTTTGGGCAATGACAATCAAATATTCTGTCGAATCCTTTTACCATCATCATGAACGCTAGAAATTCATTTTTGCTCGTTTGCATACGTAAACATCAGACACTAAATATTATAATATAGCGCAAATGTGAGTGTGACTTCTGCCTGAATCCATTGGGCGCTTTCTTTGTCATTCTACTTCAGATTCACACATTGTTGTGCAAAGTACTCTGCACGAATAGAATGATATATGTGGGGATGTGTAAACTTTTTTATGGAAAAGACGACTCGTGTAATGCTTTTTGGCGAAAACAAGAAAAAAATTAACATTGTAGCCTACATTAAAACGCTCATTATATGAATGTTTTTGCAGGTAAATACTGAGACTGCACGTTCCTCTTACTGCAAATAATAAAAGAGTCGACAATTTTTTCTCCTATCCTAAAAATGAGTTCATATTTTTATTTCATTAATTTTCCCAAGCAGACCCAAGTTGGCAAGTGCAGCGAATGCATGGTCATGTACGCAGTACGCACATTTCTCTTTCTCTCTTCATTTCAGTCTCATTTAAACCACAGTGGGATTAAAAATGAATCACACTACATACGTAGCTACTCACATAGTAATGCCTTGTAGTCTGCGGCTAATGAAACTGCAATGATGATGCATATGCAACTTGCCAAAGGCGAAACAATAATTTAACATTCATCATCATTATTATCATCATCAGTACCGCACCACCACCAGTATAGCCAACAATAATGTAAAGCCTCGGTATAATGGTACTTCACCAAACGGATTTATTCTACTATTCATTTTGACATTGAAACGTTAAATAAACCTCGGCTATAGGTAACTTGTCGGTAATTTATTTCTTTTGCAAATTTTGACCATTTACACGCGAATACAATTTAAAAAGTGGAATTCGCAATTTGGTTTAAAAAGTAAAAAGATAGATTTGTGCAAAAAATTAAAATACAAACCTAAGTTTTAAAGCAAGAAAGCATTTTTGTTTGTCCACATCCCTTGTGGTTAGCGGTTTGACCACTCAAAATTATTTTTCGAAAATCTTATGGTCAAAAACCCTACCACGATGCAAATTCACTGTCGCCTTGTACTTGAAAGTAACTTTGTAGACAGTTTCATTCAACAAACAAGGCGATATGCAAGCATATATATCGGGAAATTACACTGTGAACAGCGTGAAATAGGTTGTGCTTTCTGCTACAATAAAGGACCACTCTTCCCTGATTTTTTTGTTTGAAGTTCTCGGTAAATTATAACATTCACCTTGAAATCTTTGAGTGTACCTATCTAATTCTCGCAGTGAAACACATTGCAGCGATGTTCACAAAACATTGTAAATCATAATCATCTTTGGGTGAAAAATGTGGGACATTCTAAGTCCAAAATATGAAAACGCAAAGCCATGGCTTAATAACGCGCTTTGGTGAGCAAAACGTGCATAATAAAATTATACTTTTTACCATGTTCAGCTCTTTACACATCAAGATTCAAGATTAGAATTGCACATTGCGTTGTTGTATGTCTGCCTCTCATGCATCAGGATGTAAGCTTGTAAATATATCATATCATAACATAACATAATAATATGGGCACTGAACTTGAAGACGCGTCTTTAGTCGTAAGCATTCTAAGATGTGAATTCCGATAAGTTTTTAAAATGACATTCGTAATTATGCAGTAATTCGTTCATATCATTATCTTATCAGATTTCATATTGAACAAATATAAAATCCTGATGTAAAGAAATGTCTGTTTTAGTGTTGATGGGAATTTTTCTGCACACAATATCTTATCATTATATTTGAATATCAAGTACATTAGGTAAGTTATGAATATTATGTATATCTTAGATTTTTATTGTTAAATGTTCCTTATTTGATGAGTGCAAAAGCCATTACAGTAACAGGAGCTTCATCCGATTGACTGGAGGAAATAATTAACCCTTGCCTCCGTGGATATAGAGAATTATTTGTTAATGCAACCGCATATGTTACAAATTACGACTCAATATGAACCCTAACGGTTTTGAAAATAAAAATTACCTATGCTAGATAAAACTTAAAATATTGAGATAAAACTATAAAAACAGCCACTTACAGAAAACATATTTACTAAAGTTAAACGCATAATCGCACAATCCCAGTCCATTATACAAGGCTAACACTTTTAACGGGACGGTTGGGTTGACACGGGCACTGCCAATGTGTCTTTGTTTGATATCATGCTATGGTGTAATACTTCATGAAGATAATCCTATGTCTTATGAAATAACGCTTTATTCGTTTACCGACATTAATTAAGACTTTCTCAGCACATTTTTCAAGCATTATTTTTTCGGATTTAGGAGTATTTTCTAATCAGTTCAGCACATAAAATTTCGTGGTTAGATAAAGTCCAAGTGGACAGACACAATCTTTCTTGTCTGCGGCATAATTACAACAGCTATTTCACGTAAGATATTTTGGGATAACAATGTTTTCTACATGGAATTAAAAACATGTAATTAGAAATGTATTGGCTATTTTATAAATTGTATATTGTATATAAAGGCCATGCAAATGATAATGATAGAAACCAGAAGCTAGAAACAGATAAAATGCGTCAGATTACTTTGAAGCGTTCATTTTCATCAATCAATATAATTGCTTTCATGATGTTCATCGGATTCTTCGAAGTTTTCGGTTCAATGCAGTTGCTTGCTTGCACATTACAATGGAACAGAAAAGGCTGAAAATATCTTTGTTATGCGAAAGTTTCCAACTCAAAGAGACGAGTATCAAGTACCAGTTGCCTTGTCTTGTTGCTTTGTAGCATAGCGTGAGTACATGTTGGCACTATACTGTAATCGTTAATCTGTAAAAATTAGATGAAGTTTGTAAATATATTTTCCACTGATTTTGCACTTCTCTTTCAAATGTAATTTTCGCGGAGATAGATAAGATTTTAGATGGAAAGAGGAGTCAGGCAGGGCAGGGTAAATATTATTACACAATAATTTGAGACTAACCATGTGCTTTCCTTTTGATTTACTGAAAGTTCCTAGAAAAGTAAGTTCCTATAAGTAATTTTGCTAGAAAAAAATTCCTAGAATAGGAAAGTT
>JAQIXX010007948.1:0-10225 GCA_034700605.1 Willowsia nigromaculata | reverse complement strand
GACGCCCCGGCGTCTACTGACTACAAAGTCGACGGAGTACTTTAGACGCCCCTCTCTTATACACGCCTCCCCTCCTAGTAGACGCCCCATCTAAATTTGTTTTTCTGAAACTACCATATATACAAAAGTGCATATCTGTGCATGTAAGTGAATATACAATGTATTATTTGATCGCGTTCGTCTTAGACGTGTTGTTTAACACACTGTGTATATAAGGTTGCATACATATCAAAGTTTTTATAATATTTGTATGCATTCCGATGAAGATATTTTTTAAAACTTTTGATCAAAAAGTCTTAGATGAAAAAAGACGCTTCCCTCTATCACGCGTCCTCTCCCAATAGACGCCCCGGCGTCTATGATCTAAAAAATCGGCGGAGTAAATAGACACCAGGACGTCTATTTGGGATTTTGCGGTATGTACAGTTTTGTGTGAAACAGATCTCGTAAATATTGCATTTCGAATTAATGAGCATGCAAAGCTAAGTATTGTCTCTTTCGTGAAAAAGTTCATATTTCAATTTCATGTATTTAGAGAAAATATGCATATATGAAATCAATTAATTTGTAGCCAGAAATTGATATTTTAATATGGTTTTAATTAAAAAAATTAAGCATATTTTATTAAATACTATGTTATTTAGTGTAGGGAATTAAAGCGTCACAAAATAAACGCCAGTACATTAAAATTTAAGCATGCCTAGTGATTCAGTTAAAGACTACTCGTATTTTACCAGGAAAATATATTATTTATTAAACGCCAATTTCTACAATCATTTTTAGGCAACTCCAATTGTTAATACTGACCTAAAAGTTCCTTTGCTCACAGCTACTACATATCGACCTGCTGTCTCCTGTCTAACTTTACATCCCAAAGTAAAGTTTGTGAATCGCATTGGCTTACAACATTTTGCAAACTTTTTCAAAAGTAGCCTATCCTTTCTCCTTGGGGCGTGATACCTCTTCCATGACAATACTGTAAGGTTGTAATTTCTTGCAAAATTTCCTGACAAAGTCAAAAATATCACCCCAGTTGCTTCACACGCTAACAAGAAACTAATCAGCATTGCTTTGACAGAAAGCGTCATTCCATCATCATTCCAGTGATGAATGAGTGTGTAGTTGATACATACAATCCCAGGTGTCATTATTACTAAAAATGGCATAAGAACTACCCCGAAATATTTGCAGATAAGTTTGAAAACCAATTCAAATGTCCTATATTGCACTATAAATGGTTTTAAGTCAGTTTGAGACTCGGAACTCATGTGAAACTCGCTTAAAAATGTGAAGCATAGATATGCTAGGCTCAAGCATTCACCCATATAAATACTCGTACCTACGGCTATTCCTACTTGCATTCTACCACAAACAAGTGCATTAGCTACGTACATTATAACCCTGAATAGTACATTATCTCTTAATTTACTACTCATAACAACTGAAATTAGCGAGTATGGATATATTGCAAAGTCTGCATGCAACAGACAATGTAGGATAAAGTTGCACGAAGTCAAAATGCCGTTTACAGTTAATGTCAAGGTCATCTTTTCAAAAAGCTTGCGCTTAGATACTGTTGGTCTGGATGATGGTCTTATGTTAGTAAAATTCACGTAAGTTAAATACATACTGTTCAAAACAGAAGTAATCTCATATGGATCTGCGTAAAACGGAATTCCAGTCATTATGAAACTGCTTGTGGATACAAACATTGCAAGAAGAATATTTTCGTCGTTCCATGCGCGATTTGAAAATGTTGACAATCTAATGAACTGAAATCCATAGAATATAGTTGCAATAGCTACCAGTTTTCCAGTCATGTAAAATGTGCGTAATGAAATGGGAGTTATATAGAAGCAATTAAGTTTAGGATCCCACAAGTACGGAGTTCCTCCTGCTTTCTCGGAAAGTTTGAGGAGAGTTTTAAAAATTCTTTCGTGAAAAGTAGCCATCTTTAGTAGTTTCCAACTGACGAAAAGAAAAACCTAGCTTTTTGCCTCAAGATTGGAAACTGAACTGGGCTTTTGAGCATTTAGCCAGTATATAAATTCTACAATCAAGATGGCAAATAAGAAATGTTTTCCATTTAATCACCAACATTGAGCTAAAAGTCGTTTTCAAATGCTTAAATGATGGCTAATAAAATGAATGAAGCTTGCGCCCAGCCCAAAAAATTTACTATCAAATACCTGCTGATTTAATCTTTACATACCTACAATTTTTGGGTTTCATTTTGCGTTATATCACATAACTTATCATTTTTTGATGCATAAAACTCATGTAGTAGTTAGGTACAATTCATAATAAAGAATTTATTGTGTTATATTTTCAAAAAAATCCGAGGTTTGTAAAAGTGGTTTATATTTATATGATTCTAGTTTGTTAATCACAGATAATTATCACATCACTGGACGTAGGCGATTTAATACGCCTACCTGGTCGGTACATTTTTACAAAACATAGTAAAAATATACTTTTTTGGATATATTCAAGATTGAATGATTCGAAAACATGTTATTAAATAAAGTCCCTTTGATTTCAAGTTATGAATTCTAAAATGTAAATGTGATGTAACAATGTATACAATTATTGCTTACTATTTTTCGGTTAGAGTGGGTATAATCATTGGTCTTCAAGACAAATATAGAAGAAAAAGCTATCAGGTCGAGGTCATAAATTATAATAAGGTAGAAACTTAAAATGGATCGAAACTTGTTAATTGGTGTATCACAATTTGCGAATATACAGGTTGGGTAATTTCCATATGTTATGCTTTTACAAAAAATTAGTGTTCCACTTGGTAAGAATTTGAAAGACAGCTGCAAGATTTAAGCATAGCTTGTTACTAAATATATGGAAGTAACTTAACTGTTAATCATTTTTATACAATATTTGCATTAGATATCTATTTTAAACCCCTTGTCTTTTTATAATATGAAATACGATTTATCTGATGACGGTTCTGAAACAATCTTTTTCAAATTTGATGACTTTTTTTATAGTATAATTTGTCTGAGGGGAATATCATGTGTATAGGTATACATTAAACAAAGGTGGGAACAATAATATATCAATATTGTTTTTATGAATATCACTTTATTAGTTATTGAGAAATTCGTCAGGGTTTTGCAAGGGAGTGTGCGCAAATACTTTAAAGAATCATTAAGTGTTCATAAATACAACAATTGGTATTACTTTCTGAACCGCAAAATTAGCCTACTCTCGTTGAATTGTTACATTGAATAACAAACCTACGTAATACCAATAATTCCTTCCACAAAATCTTCTAATATAATTATTTGTATTTACCGTCATCGTAGGTACAGCAGTGCATCTTATGACCAGCATACATTTTAGATGCCACATAAATATTTGTCGTTGTTAGTCATTCTAACATTAGCAAAATGACTAATGACAGTAGTTGAAAACTACCGGAGATCCACCTTTATAAGTAAATGTTCTAAATTATTAAAGGAGAGTGAGCAAATAAGAGTGACTTAGACATGTAGTAAATGCATGAAACATGCTAGCAAACTTACTTTCTATTTTACTTTTTCAGAGAGTTTTGCTTTCATTTTCGAGTTCATATTGTCGATTAGCGTTCCTAAGTTACATTTTAGCATGCAACAACATCCTTCATTTTATATTAAAAGTCTTAAAAGATATTTGTACAATGATGCCAAACTTTTGTTCTGCAAACTTGGGATGGAATGAATTCATTTAAGATTTATTTTAGCTAATTGTCTTCCAGAGCTTAGTGAAACAATTTCAAGAACTAAAAACTCTGTAAATTATATAAGAAAAAAATTTAGTATATTTGGTTCTAGGTTTTATATGGACCATTGATTTTGCAAAATATTAAATTAGGTAATCATTTAAAATCCTTTGAAAACTTTGTTAACTATGATGATCATATAGAGTCTTTGTTAAATATTTCTACAAGTTTTTCAAACGGGATTCACTCTAATTGCAGGCAACCATTATGGGGATGACTATGATTATATATGGCCTTTTGACCGTGGGAATAAATGCCAAAAATACTTACGGGCGGGGTTCCTGAATGGTCATGTATTTAATGTTGTGTCTAGTAGAGAAGAATTCATGGTTACATTTCCAATCAAGCAAAGTTTATGATTATAACTATGGTTTCATTTGTGCCATGTAATATATTTTATCTCCACAATTATTGTGTCTAAGTTATTTTAAAATTAGCCAAACCCAAACTTATGTATTTAATCATAAGTTGAAACATATTAAACTGTAGATTTCAACTTTTCAAATAGCATTGTGTCAAATTCAGTAAGTTTATGATTAAAACTTGTAGCATGAATTGAAATTAAATCGATTGATAATTAGGCTTTTGGAGTTCTAATTGACATGATTTTCCATTAGGCTTCAGAGATTTTAATTTTATTCATTATGTACAATCTGAACTAACAAATGTGTATAATACGAAAACTATTACCGTGCTATTTTTTCAAAATGTAATAAGTGTAGATTTCACAGTTTTTTAAAGATAAAATCTATATTTTAGTACTGGTTGCTTGTTAGTCACAGGGAATTCTCAGTCACAATGTGTAGACTAGCATTTATTTTGACCAATCTAGCTTTCATGCTTTTGTTAGATTTTGCTCAGAGCAATGATTATTAACATTTAACGGTACATAGATTTCTTATAATACAAAATATGACAGCCAATTCCACCTTTGTAATTAAATACATATACCTAGATAACCTATTGTGTATTTAATATTCCTGTATTGCATCGTATGGCTTTTCAATAACTTTTTGAAGCTCCTAATTGCAATCATGTATGGAAAGCAACAAAACAATTGCCGAAAATAAAAACACTAATTTGGAGAAAATAATTACACTAGTTGTTTTTTCGTTTGTAAGATTTTTGCCGTTTCCCCATATCCTATAAAAATTAAGGAATCGGCAACCTACGGATTTGATCATGGCAATCTGAATTCAATGCAGATAACACACATAACATTTTAAAATCTTCGAAAAACAGGAAAGTTCTAACCACTAGGAATTAAATTCAAGCATGCGGTTGCTAAATAATACACAATTTTATTACGCAAAAGTGGAAAGATTTTAATGGGAACCTCCTTGAACCTTATCACCAGAGGAAGAGAACCTAGGATTTGTCTTATTCTTCAATACTTTACCTGTTCCAAGATCTTTTCACATGTGAATGTGAACAAATCATGTAGAAATAAATCGTACAATGCTTGCATATTTGTCAGATTGTTTTCCTGTTTTTAAAATTGTTGTCTTGTATCCTAGAGCATGCATATTTTCTAAATTTTTGTGCATATTTGGCCATATTTAAGTATTTTTGCTTACATTTTGGCTCATTTTAGTCATACTTTTAATATTTTTGTACTAAATAGTACACGTTTTCAAATCAACAAAAGATGACCATATTTTGTTGATTTTTCATGCAATTAGAGCAAAACCTGACCAGAATTGGTCCTAATCAATGTCTAATTTGCCGATTTTTCAAGCAAAGAAGATAACAATTTGTGAGTTTTCGTCCTATTTTTAGTGTAATTTGCCGATTTTTTGTGCATATTGTATGCGTATTTTATCTGTTTTCTTGCATATTTCCTCTTTCTCTCCTCATCATATATATAAAGAACTTTTTTTCTAAATTCTGAATACATTTAGTCAAAGTTTTTTGTAACTCAGCCTTTTTTGGGATTTCCCAAGCATAACCATGAAATTTGCGCATAAACGCAAGAGCCTTATATATGATCATATGATTTACATAAAATGTATTTAAGGTTAGACACCATAATGAGTAACGATGAGCTATAAGCCGTGAAAGTTCTAGAAATACACAATGTATAAGACTAAGCGATATTTAAGACAGAAGTCATTGATAATGAATAATTGTTAGAATTTATGAATAGCGGAATACATGTAAATTGCATGCAAGTATCCGCATTCAAATTAATGCATAATGAAAGGGCTACACTTACATGATGTCTTGGTGAGGGGGATTTTGGCCGGTAGCATGACTCGCTTTACACTGACTTATGGGAAAGTGCATGACAAGAGGGAGGTCCTAAAATGTTTTTACGTGAAACAATTTGTAGATAACGGAGACTTATGCAAACTAAATAAAATTTTGGAATCAGGAAATATTGTTTTATTGAAATAGAGGTTCACAAAGCTCATAAATAATTTTTGTTAAACAATTTTACAGGCATTTCAAAGAGTGTAAGTAGAATAAGTAAGTGATAGCAGTTCGTTTGCTTAGAGTAATAGTTTGTACATATTAAAGGTTAAGTGATGTAATGTAAGTTAGCTCAAGTTAACATATATTTACCAGTATGACAAAACATACATGCAAATCTACTCCCACAATTATATTTTAAGTCACTCCAAACGTTAGCACCGATCTGAAGGTTCCCTTGCTTACAGACAGTACAAATCGTCCTCCCGTTTCCCGTCTAATTTTACAACCCACAGTAAAATTCGTGAATAGCATTGGCTTGCAAGATTTTGCAAACGATTTCAAAAGAACCCGATCCTTTCTCCTTAGAGCGTGACATCTCTTCCATGAAAATATTTTAAGGGTATACCTTCTTGTAAAATATCCCCCTAAAGACAGAAATAAACACCAAGTTGCTTCACAAATCACCAAAAAGCTAATCAGCATCGCTTTTACAGAAAGGCGCATTCCTTCATCACTCCAGTAGTGAATTAGTGTATAATTGATACAAACAACTCCAGGCGTTATTATCACTAAAAATGAAATAAGTGCTACTCCATAATATTTGCAGAAAAGCATACAAAACCGTTCAAATGTACGATATTGCAGAATGAAATCATTTATATTAGCTTGAAACTAGGAACCCAAGTGAAACTCTCTTAAAAATGTAAAGCATAGATAAGCAATGAAAAAAGCTGGACCAGCATAAATAGTCACACCGACGACTAATCCTCCGATTAGCTACATGTATTGTGAGCCTAAATAGAAAAGTTTCTTTTAACTCATTGCTTGCATCAACAGGAATGAGAGAGTATGGATATACTGCAGAATTCCGATGCAAAAGACAATGAAGGAAGAGGTTGCATGAAGTCAAAAAGCAATTGATAGTTAATGTCAAGCTAACCTTTTGAAATAATTTTTGCCTTGTCTTTGCTGGTGGGGATAATGGTTTGATGTTAGAAAAATTCAAGTAAGTTAAGTTAATAGAGTTCAAAATAGAAACAACCTCATCTGGAATTCTGTAGTACGGCAAACCTGTCATAAGAAAGCTGCTTGATGACACGAATAATGCAAGAAGAAGAGTTTCATCGTTCCAGCGACGGTTTTTGCAAAATGTTGACAATCTTATCAGCTGAAGTGCACTGAATAAAGCGGCAATAGCTAAAAGCTTTCTAGTTGTGTGAGACTTATGCACTGAAGAGGGAGTGATATAGAAATATTTAAGGTCATGATTCCATAAAAATGGAGACCCTCCGGGTTTCTGGGAAATTTTTTGTAGGGTTTGAAACGCCTTTTCTTGAAGGGTGGTCATCATAGAAATTTTTTAACTTGTAAAAAAACTTATTAGAATTGTTTTGACTCGTCTTGGAACTCAACTGGACGTTTTATGTATTTTGCGTAGGAAGTATACATATTTTATTCGTATAAATATTCTACAATCAAGATGACACAATGGAAAATTTATCTCTATCTAATCGCTCACCAAAAGTAGAGAAGGGAGCTCAAATTGATTGTTAAAACAATCATTATATAATGATCGTATACGATTATATGTAGTTTGTGTAATTTGTGTAGAACCGTGAAATTCAGTATCAGATTGATTTTAATATAAGAATTAATCTTAGATCTGCAGATTGTATATCCAACTTGCGTTATGTCACATACTGTTTTTTTTTAATATTAAAAAAAGTACAATTCATAACATATTATTGTGATATCGTTTCAAAAATCCGAAAGCATGTTAGTTTTAGAAGTGTATGGAAACAATCTATGTCTATTAGATGCTTGTTTGATAATCACAGAGATTCATCATTTCCCATGTATAGAAGCTGACGTTCAGTTACGCCTAGCTGGTGTGTACTGTATGTTTTTGCAAAATATATACCTGTACAATGCGCATAGATTTAAGATGAAACGATTCAAAAATTTGTTATTACTTAGATCACGTTTGATTTTTTGAAATTCAACTTATAATTGCCGACCATCTTTGTAAAAATATTGCTAATTATTTTTATAGTGGTTGCAATTACATATCTTCAAGAAAAGTATGCAAAAGGCAACCGAGGAAATGTCATGAAAGACCAAAATAAAAACTCAAACTTACAGAAACTTATTGCGGGGTGTGCGTAGTAACTTTTGAATATATGAATTGAAGTATTTCCGTATATTACGCTTCCATGAAAATATTTAGTGTTTACAACGTAAAGATTTGAAATACAATAGGATAATTTAAGCATGTCTGGTTACTAAATACACAAAAGTAACTTAATCTTTTTTCCACTCAATTGTAATATTTAGATTGGGTAGGTACCTACCTACCTTTAAGGTATACTTTATTTTATAAATCATCATTCTGCTCTGTAAACGTTTAACTCATTGTGGCTTTGAAATACCCGGCTTCAAACTGTTGGTATTTTGGACAAATAATCTAGTTAATATTAATGATATAATGTGAACATAACTCATTAAAGAAAATTGTGCAAAAATATGCATCAATCGTGTTTTTCATGAACATCAATTTATTTTTCACCGAACAAATAAATTTTAATTTTTAATAGTCTATGCATACAACAGTTTGAAAATGATTAAGTATTCATAAATATAATAATTGCTATGCCGGCATGAATGAATTTTTTAAAGCACTCGACTAGTTCATTCTTGTTGTGTACAATGTTTTACATTCAATAGTGAGCTTATAGCGATACTTGATGCCAATCAATTTCGGGCTAAATTCTATCTCCTAATCCCGCCTAATAACAAATATAAAGCTCCGTTTAAAAATGACTACAGTGTTTAGCATAACACGTCTATAAGACTTATCCACGAAAAGCTAACAATTATAAAAGCGCAAAAATTATCCAAGGGCCATAAATCTTTTTAAAATCTTTGTTGGTCATTTCACCTTTGACAGGAAGAACAAATACAGAATAATTCATTGATGAAATTTGCAGTTGTTGGTGATGCGTTTTTGAAATGAAGGCAACTGGCTAAAAAGTGTTTATTAAAACTTTCAAGCGTGCTAGCAAGCTTGCTTGCATATGGTTGTAAATTGCGAAGGAATGAATTTCAGGTTTAATTTATTTATCCTCGTAGCTCATTGGGACAAGAGAGGAAACGTTATGACAAATATATAATAATGAAAACAGTGTACTTTGTTTTGAGTTTCATATTATGAATCATTCATTTTGAAAAGATACATACATATTCAAGTATATATTAAAGACCCCTTAAACCATAATTTACGTTGGTGATGCATAATTTTCGTTAAATATTCAAACAATTGCTTCAAACGAACTAGCAAGTATATCTAAAAGCTATTGGTATATCATTCTTAATCAGGTGTTTAAAAGCTATTTTGCGTTAAGCCGGCAAGGAAAATACTACGAAGGCCAAGTCATGGAACATTTAAATCGAATCTCATGACTTAATTGTTTTATAAAATTCCCATAGTTAAGACCGATCTAAAGGTTCCTTTGCACACAGCCAATACAAATCGTCCAGGTGTCTGTCGTTTCACTTTATATCCCAGCGACAAATTCCTAAACTGTATGGGCTTGCAAGATTTTGCAAACTTCTTCAGAAGAAGTCTCTCATTTCTCCTCGAAGCATGGCACCTCTTCCATGACAATATAGCAAGGGCAGACTTCCGTGTAAAATGACCTGCCAGAGTCAAGGTTATCAACCAACTTGCTTCACAAACTATCAAAAAACTGATCAACATTTCTTTCACAGGAAGTGTCATTCCCTCATCATTCCAGTAATGAATCAATGTATAATTTATACATACAATTCCAGGTGTGATTATCCCTAAAAATGGAAGAAGCCCTACTCCATAATATTTGCAATAAAGCATGCAATACAGTTCAAATGTTCGATACTGAACAATGAATTGATTTACGTGGGTTCCGGACTATCTTTCCATAACACATTTTTCCACGGACACTTTTTCCCCGGTCATCCTTTCCATAGGACAATCTTTCCATAGGACAACCTTTCCAT
>JAQIXX010007947.1:0-10226 GCA_034700605.1 Willowsia nigromaculata | reverse complement strand
CGTTGATGGTGGTGGGCTTGGTGGTTTTCCATGCGAACAGCCAGATCCCTGGGGCGCAGCTGGGGGATTCGGTGGCGGCGGTGGCGGTTGTATTGCTGGGGGAGGAGGTGGTGGCTATAAGGGTATGTTTATGCATAAATCTTTAACAGAACGTCTTGACAATCTTATAAAGTGTATGCATCAAGATTAAGAAGTGTATGAAGATAAAGTGTAGGTAGTAGGTAGGTAATGAAATATTTTTTTACATCTAGTCGATGAAAAAATTAATTATTATAGGAGTTCATTTTTGCATAGCAGTAATTTTTCCCTTTGCTTATTATCATGTCACTCCCACTTCACAATTCCATGAAATTCAGCGCTGGGTACAACTGCTGAAGATTGAAAATAAATATTTAAGTAAAAAATTTGCTTATTAGTTAGAGTCAACGTTTTCATTCTAACAACCCCCTGTTGACATTTTCACCATAAATCATATAAATAAAATTCAGTTTAATAATGTCCCTAAAACAATTGTCCGATGGATATTTACTACTCATGGACTTTGTAGCGCTACATGTGTCACCGGCAAGTAATGCTGAGATTTTGCATCTAATATTTTTCTCAGCCTACACCCTGATCTATGTGAATAAACCCACGCATAAAGCCGTTTCAATTAACTAGGAAGCCAGAACCATAAAAAAAAGCAAAATCAATTAAAATACTTTAGGAAAATTCATGCTTTAAGTTGAATGAATCATGGATGAAGATAAGAATTCAAAAAATAACAAGTATAATATTACTTTCGCATAGCAGGACAAGCAGCCGGTGGATGCATGCCTTATTCAATCGATAGCATCTTGTATATGCATATTAACACAATCTAAAAATCATTTGTCGCGTCGTGTCAACAGCCCGACGATTGTGTAGGAGTACGAAATGACGCTGCAAAGTTTGGTTGGTTTCACTTCATTTTTCATAATGATTGATGATGATGATCTTTGGTGGGAGTCCCATCCAGAATAATACAATAAGAAAAACATTGCGTTGAGAATTTTCAACATGGATGGGGAACATCTATCAACCAACAAAGAAAAGGACATTTTATGTAACTTTGACTTGATTTGCATTTTTCTACATGTGCAGGTGGTGATGCTCACAGCAGTCTATCAGCAAATGGTGAAGGAGGATGGTCATACATTGGAAAAGGTAAGTCACTCCACCACCATGCTTTCATTTTTTATAGCAGTTATTTCCATGAAGGTGAAAGCTGACTTAATTTAACCCTTTGCCTTCGTTGATATAAACAAATGTATGCAAATATATTAACTATAAGGTGGAATGTACAATGGTGTTGACGCTGGGGGACATAGTGGACCAGGCGAGTTTGTGGTAATTCCTTCGTTCGAAGGATGCGGTTGTGAATACCGTTGTGTTCTTTTGGATGACTATGAAATGCACTCCGGATGTGTTTGTCCAGAAAATAGCATTCTTCGAGAGGATGGTATCAGCTGCGTGGGTTAGTAAATATTTTTATGTCAATTTCACCATGCGCTTGTGAACATCCGTCGAAATTTATGCTTCACCCATTACCTACGCCAAATAGCCCACACTTTTACCGAAATATCGTCATATTTTGCACATGGAAAACTTGTGTAAAACCAGCATGTCATGGACAGTTGATGATAGGAAGAGTTGATGTAATGCATGTAAAAAGATACACAAATTTCACCCAAATTTCTTACTTCACTCGACACAGTTCTAATTTCAAGTTGTTTGCCCACCTCGGGCTAAACAGCATAGTTACTTATTCTGTTGCGTAATTAACTTTCTCCTCTTCCAACGCTTTTCGTTCGCCCATTTCGTTTACAACGTTTTTTCCCAAGGAAAAGACAGTTTATTTAATTAAAGTGAAAGTGATGTGAGTCACTACGTTCAGTACATTTCCGTCGTCGTCGGAAATTTGAGCTCCATCTTACATTTCATTTCCCTGTCGTCATCAGCATATTTTACACTTGGTCAGCTAAAGTTGAGTACTATTATACGATACCGTCTCAAATTCCTACTTAAAAAATGCTACTTTATATCCTCTTCACAGACTACGGTGTCATTTCTTATGGTGAAATGCTGAGACTGTAACCAACTCAAGACCATCATTTTGATGTAACGTTTTTTATTCTACGTTACATTATATGACACTCTTGTCGCAACGTGTCATCTCAAGTTTTTGCTAAGAATTAGAACTTCTTCTTGGAAGATGTTTTGTACAATAGTACTTGAGTTCCTAGTCATTCAAGTGCTGCTTCCCAGCAATACATGCTCCTGTTTTTTTTGGATAAATTTTCGATGCCATTTTGACTTGAAGGAAAGTATGCATGTTGGCAATCACTTTAATGTCCTTTCACACTGTTCATGGATAAATACTGCAGTAACATTCAATTGAAACTGGCACAACCCGAATAAAAGTTCAGCTAAAAAGTTTTTCCCTTGAATGCATTTTTCATAATCCCTGCCATTCAAAACAGCGGAGAAAGTAATTAAATTAAGAAGATTTCGATTGCTTGAAGGGATACGAGGCGAGGAGAAAAATAATTACTTAGGAAGAAAGTTCGTTTCAGACCGACATGACTTCACAAGACGAAAAAAGTAGTCGAAATCCGCGTTTTTATTAATGGCCTAGTCAATCTTACTTAGATCAGGATCATAGCAAAGGGAAACTGACCTTATACCTACTATGCATCTTTTATTTCCCATAAGTATGGTATAAGCGGTGAAATACCACCCACAGATTCTCATCGATTTAATACATTTACCGAAGATCGGAATGAAACTTTCTTATTATTTATAAGTTGAAGTCTGAAAATTGAAACTTGTACCAAATGTGGAATGAGGAAAAATTAAATAGTTCAAAAACCAATTCTGCAATTCCTGTAAAATTATAATCCAGAGTATTGAGTGCAAATTTGCTTGCAACATTTGGTAAAAGTGTGGGATCCGAAAAACTTAAAAACTCTAATTATTGATTGTTGAACTAACAACTAACAACCAATTTTAAATAATTATAGGTCGGGAGTCACTTCATATTGTCTACGTGGTCGTACTAATTGTCAGCGCCGCCATCCTATTTTGCATCGTGGGAGCCCTTTGCTTCTGTTTATGTAAGTATGCATACTTAATTTTTCTATACAGCACGTTTTCTGTTAAGCAGAACTGACAATGAGTCAGTCATTAAGACCAACAACTTTGAGTAATAACTAGCTGTGCTGCAGAAGTGCAGAACACCAATGGTGAATGAATATTTGTATGACACGCACATCAGTCTGCGCTGAGAGATTAAATTAGCAGAAACGATTGTACATAATTCTTGGTAGAAGTGTTTTACGCATTGCTTCCAAAAACTAAAAAACGCGTTCATCTGTCAAACTTGCTGCTTCTACAAAACTGAAACTCATTGCTTTTGGAACCACTATATAGGTTTTTATAATATAGTTTATGACGGCACATGTTATCGAAGTTTATGAGCTAATTATTAGATTGGTCTTTAAAACTATGAATGCTGCTTGGGAATGATGTATATTCAAAACTCATAATAGAAGCATCCAGCATTCAAGGAATAGCTGACAAACTTGAGGGACTGGAGGGTATACAGCACGTTATAGTAGTTTGAAGTAGAAGCTTTGCTAATCGTCAAGTTTTTGGAGCACAAAGAAAGCTCTGAAACTGACAGCTAAAATGCAATTAGTCGTAGTGGATGTTAATTGAAGTAATTAGAGTCAACTCATAACTGATCGATCGTTATATCTCTAATGTATCAACATGTTGATAATGTCTAATATATATCTCTATATGCTCAGCCTTTAAGCATGAAAATATATGTACAGGCAATAAGAGATCACAAAACATTGAAAAAGCTCTTTGATTTGCTTTCATCCACATGCAAGCAGTGTCCAACCTCCAATATAACTTTGGGATATGAATGAAACAAAAGCATTGAAATCGCCATATTCTATACAAATGCTGCTCTTTGTTATATATGATCTGTCTATATGTTGATCAATAGACTAGGTATATGCAAGTTCTGATTAAACGGTTTTATTGAGGTTTGATGATGATTTGACTACTAGCATTTGCAGCATTTAGCTATTGAAATGAAAATAAACATAAATTGGAACACAGCGTTTTCAGACAGGAATGTTGAAACACTGAACAGGATTTTCCAACTGAATATTTATGTTACCGTGAAAGCTCCCTGATGTGTTACGTCCATTGGCATAGGTATACATATTTATATTAATAAAAGTAGGATTTTCATTAGCACTTTGAAAATACAACCCAGATAAAGTACTTTCTCCTGACATGCAGACTTGCGGCTACATAATATCTTTCGTGTTATTTTAAACATGACGAATGCTTTATGATATTTGATATTGGTATGCTTATGCTGTCAAAAAAGTCAGATGTGATGTGCGATTAAAACACAAAATGGTAACTCGTCCTTGGTACACGTACTTTTACTCTTTATAACGTTGAATAGTATTGCTTATGATTGTGCAATATTTCATTTTACAGATAACAGATACCAGCGGCAGAAAATGTCTATGATTCGTCGAAAAATGATGGGTGGCCCTGAATTGCAATTAAGCCGACTGCGTGCAGCTTCTGGGCCTGGTGGTGTGTTAACAGAATATAACCCTAATTATGAATTTGGAGGAGAAACGTACACTCTAACTGATTTGAAGGAAATTCCAAGAGAAAATCTTAGGCTCGTCAAGTAAGTTTTCCGTTCCCTTTTACTTTCGCTTTTATTGCTAGCTCTGGCTGTTACCCATTGCTTTTTTTATTCGCTTCTTGAGCATAGCGAGTTGTTAAAACTTATAACTTTTTGTACATATATCTGTTATCATAAAGTGCACCTTTGCAATGCTAAAATGCGATGAAAAGAAAAACCTGACGAGGAAACCTTACCAGGGGGATTTTTGTTGAGCCTTTATACTTCGCAACTATGGACTCAATCAGTTTTTTGAATAGCCATTTTATTCAAAATTATAGACGATTTTGTATACACAGACATGAGGTTTAGATTGTAGCATACTCTACTATAAAGAATTCTACCATTGGCCATGCAACGTATGAATAGAGGCATTCTTGAAACCCCTATTGTAAACTTTCCTCGTTAGAGTAGAATCTTGGGTCATACGAAAAAAACCTTATTTATTTAAAATGATTGGACCCACCAAACCTGACACATTCTTTGTCAAACACCTCGGAGCATCTTCCCGTGCAAACATTATTACATTTGTTTTTCATGTCATTCTATTGGAGGGTTTTCACC
Source organism: Willowsia nigromaculata (assembly GCA_034700605.1). Lineage (NCBI taxonomy): Eukaryota > Metazoa > Arthropoda > Collembola > Entomobryomorpha > Entomobryidae > Willowsia > Willowsia nigromaculata. Next base: position 4,918 of record JAQIXX010007947.1, on the reverse strand, counting down.
TTTTCACTTCTCTGAATTTCCTAAGATAACAAAGCCCAATTCCTCGTGATGTCAGAAGTTTGCAAACAATCTCTCTTCGGACAGAGATAATAAAAAACTGCAAAGGATAAGGAATCACCTGTGTTTGGATTTGTATATTATGTATTAAATTCCATTTCGCAACTGTCTTTTTATATTGCTATTCACTTCATTTGCCAGTAATCGCGTGGAATACGGCGTAGGAGAGGAGTCGACAACCTTGCCAGCTAGCCAGCTTGTATATAAACGACAGCAAAATTCATGCTATGCCATGCCAAATAGATAGTATATGTAATATGTATGCATATTTTCCATCTGGAGTTTTTTGTTGTAGCAGGTAGCTCATTTTATGTTAAGCCTTCATGCGCCACTGACGTAAGAAAATGAAACATTTATTATTAGCAAGTCACTACCTTTTGTTTACGATTTTAAATAGCTGCTGTCTGATGACCTTTTGGTCGATTGATCACTTCCAGCAAAGTAATCCTCTGAGTGGTACATGCGTCACATTCATTGTGACACCATCTCTTATCTTTTGTCTTCATGCCTTTAGCCTGTGTCAGTAATGCATGTTATCTAAAAACTTTTCCATTTTCTGTCTCAACTCGTTTTGGTTATAGACTATTGGTCTTTGTTCCCTTCTAAAGAAACAGAAAAAGGCTTATGGAAAAAACATCATTAAAATCAGAAAATATAATATAAAAAAGTGTGAATTTATTCTACGGTTCTTTCATTTAGGACCTGGATTCCAGGTGTTTGTTGACTACATGTTTTTCAATAGAAAAGATTTATATTACACTAATGGTAGAAATGATGAAAAAGGAATGCTATCAGAGGTGTAAAAAAGTATTGAAAAGAAAGATGCTTTACTGCTCGATTTCCTTCAAAAAGGCTTAGTATGGCTGATGTACATGATAAGCACGTACGACTCTTTTAATCGGTTGCTTGGACCTTGGTAGATAGGAAGGAAGTTCATGGGAGAAGATGTAGTGGTTAGCACACAGTGTGACGAACCACAGAAGAGCTAGTAATCTCCATTCAAACTATAATATCAAAGTTTTCCATCCAACTACTTTCTTCAAGTTGATTCTAAACTTTTCTCTTGTCGATGTAGAAAAGTAAATACGCTGTCAAGAGCGTCTCTGAAAAAGTAGCTTGGTATAACTTTAACTTGCACACATGTTTGTCGGTGGAGAAAGTATAGAGAACGTAAAAAAGTACATATAATATAGTATATTCTAAGCAAAAAAGAAAATCCTGGATACGATGCGCGTTTTTTTCACTTTTCTTTTTACGGTGAAGTTGAAATGAGGCTTATCGTTTTTCAGATACAAACTGTTTTCCCAGTTTTCAGGATTAACTTTTACGGTTTGTTTGCATTGTTCTTCTGAGAGGCTGGATGGATGATTTTACTTTGACTTGGGTAACCTTTGCATTTATTCTGCTACCTCAGAATTATGAACACGAACAAATAGTTTGTACACAGCCATGTCTAAAACTCATATCATCAATAAAATGTGAAACGTACATGCTACATTTTTATTCTGTGTTATAATATTTTGAGCCACTTTCTGCACAAAGCCGTTTCTTTCTGACTTTCTTCTCCTACGCTCGTGTCAACTTTGCCAAGTAAATAAAAATATAATAACATTGTATTGCTGTTGACAAGAGGGAATAGAATCCATTAATCTATTCTATTCCTGGTAACTTTAACGTGACGTAAGTTATTGTTGTTCAACATCTACCCACACGTAGTCAGCTTCTTATAAATTTTAAATTCACAATCAGAATTACAAGTTATGTCTTATGTAAGCTATTGGGAGAAACAATGTGAAAGGAAATGGCAAAACACTTTTGTTTTCTTCTTATGAAACTTTCTTCTCCACTTTGCCAGTGAACGTTTTTGAATGGTTTACAAAATTAAGACATCATCACAAAAGACGTGCTTTCATTCTACCCCAGTGGTTACCTTGAGTAATTGCAAAAACGACACAAAGGTATATACAATGCAGCCATTTTGTTTTCGTAATAAGACACAAATTCTAAGATGTGAAGGGGAATAATGTGCATACATTAGGTATACGTAATTCAACCAATAGGCGAACATAAAACAAGGCGATTCTAATGAATTTCTGGGAAGTAAAATGCATAATTCAATAGTTGAAGGTGAGCGTTCATTCAACCTAATACGTATTCTTTGAACCTATCTTGAGAGAATATGTTTGCTAAGCTTCCCCCACCATTTCAAATTTGCAGCTGTGAAAGTTGAGGTTAACTAGAGTTTCATTCACTTGATTCGCATCGAAATTCAATATATTATGGAAGTTCCGGCATTCCCTCAAAACCAATCAAGCGCTAATGTTTCAATTAAGGATTTCCTTTTCCTCATCTACGAAAAATTAACGGTTATAATAAGCATCGAATGGTTATTACATTTAAATTAAGACAGGATGTAAATTCAACCCCACTTCCTGTCCTCTTACGAGAGAGTTCATAAGAAGAACACTTGTATCCATTAACTCATTAATTTGTGCAAACTTCTACATTCGTGATAATCTACAACCTAGAGCCTACCAAGTTGATAAGGAAAGCTTGATGAAAGTATTTTAATACACAAAACTTTCTCCATTTCCATTATCTTTATTTGCAATTCTCTTCAAGAAAATGTTTCATACCCAAAACTGCGCAAATTCCAGTATTTTACAATCTAAGCCTTGCTAAGACTTCTTGATACAGCTCGTGTAATCAAAAATTGCATTTGTTTGATGCATAAGCACAATACTAGATCGGTAGTTGGTAGGTATGCTCGACCACCTTTTATTGAGCCGTATGATAGGATTAAAATGTACGATTCCGTATGCTCTTCTGAGTTTAGTTTTTATCTTAACGATCATAATCATTGAGACGAACATGATAGAAGATTCTCAGAAGACGATTTCTAAACTAGTTGAAAAATTAAGTGTGCAGTTTTGAGGCACTGATATGGATATAGTCAAATCAGCAGTTTTTGACCATTTTGTGGTTCACCGGCACGAGTACGCACACATTGTGTTTTATGAGCTATTACAGATGTAAAATTGAAGTTTTCTACCGATAATTTGAAATCCTTGTGAGGATATAGTTGGATCGTCTCTTCCTCTTTTCTCACTTTCTAGTGCAATTGTCTGCACGTTTCACAAACTCTTTCAAGTTAAGGCATTCCAATACAAACTTGCAGTTGAAGTCATTCGGAAAGTGTACGTACCGAGCTTAGTGGTCCATGGAACAAGGATGTAATATAGGTAAAAGTTGTAACCTATTTATGAGAGCCGTTTCCCGAGTAAATGGGCTTTCTTTTGTAACGGTAGCATTTTCACCGCCTTGATTAAATACTGCGGGCAAGGATAAATAGTAATAGCAGGAGCAAGATGCGAAGTATATATTTTCTCTCATGTCGCTATCTACCCAAATCTACAATTCTATTACGTATCTATCTAAATACACCTACGTACTTGAAGAGACATTTTCCAAGTTTTTGGTACAGCCTTTCCAGGAAAACTGTTTAAGTCAGCTATATGTGCTCGTTCAATTGTGTGAGCGTTCCAGCTCCTCCTGAAGCAGTGATGGTTCTCCTGTAACTTTTTCTATATTTATGAAAGTCATAAAAACCGACAACTCGGACATAACACCGTAATGGGAAAAATACATATAAATTAAGGTACACTACTTGTGTTTGTGTGTTGGACAGACCATCTTGAATTGGAAAACGACTAGTACTAGATTTTACTTCACATTTCACATACAAGAGAGAAAGTGTACTTGTATGCGTGGTAGATTTCAAGTTTTAAAGACTCTAACTCTCTCAAATGTGAGAATCAAGTGTTTGCAAAATCATGGAAGTCAAACTCAACACAAGCAGGCTATTCAGCAGTCCTTTCTTTTCATCAAAAAGAAATGCCGTCAAAAAAGTTAACTCTTTTTGCTTATGCACCACCGCCGCTATACTACCACCACCACTCATGGACTGAAAGAAAAATCCTTATTATTATTACAATGTACATTTATACATTTCATATTTTTCTCCGTTTTTTCCCAAAAAGAAATGAAAAATGAGCATGTAAGAAGAACTAATGATGAAAAGGCGACGGATAGGGTGTTATGTATGCAAGGATGGAGCAGCAGCGTGAATTAAGGAGAGATTGTGATGGGAAAGAAAAAAGATAGAAAGTTGGATCTACGAGAAGAGGAGTGAGAATAAATACGTCAAAAGAGTCGTCTATCTTGCAATCTATTTTTTTGCCCACTTTCATATGCCTTCTCCATAAAAAAGGGAAAGCTCATTTTTTATGTGTACTTACTTTCCCCAAGTAAGAAAGGCTTGTCCGTCTAAGGAACCTCGAAAAATATTTTTTAAATAATGATATATCTATATGAACTGCTCATCCAAATCTTACATTGTGTATCATCATGCACACTTCCACTTGCTTATTGGTCACACTTTTACTTTTCCGGAATGGTTTGTCATTGATGCATGGATTTGGTTCTTTCCATCATCATCAACAACATCACCAGTTGGTAGTAAAAGCAGCAGTTAGAGAGCGAAACGACTCAAAACTATTGTCCTTTGTAAAGCATTGCCGATAAGATCGGCTTTGACACAAATCCCACACGTTACATCTACTTATTCACTGGCGCACACATCCAGACAAGAAAATATACTATCCTAGTCAAAAGTAAAGACACCTTTTTAAAAATCCTGTAACTTCAACAAACGTAAACCGATTTGTGTGATTCATACATCTTTTGAAAGAGCAATTAACCTTGTATAAACTTATAATCTAACAGACGCAAAAACTCCTTGCATTACAAAACGATGAGGGCTTTTAAAACTACCCTTCATTTCGGCTTGTCCAGAACGTTT
>JAQIXX010007946.1:0-10227 GCA_034700605.1 Willowsia nigromaculata | reverse complement strand
CCCATTTCCGAACAACGTTTCAGAATCTTCTTTTCCTTCATGATGCAAGTCCACTGGCATTACATCTTTAGGAGAGTTACAAATGTTTTTATTGAAAGAGTTTGACGACGGATCTCTCGATATAGTTTTAGGGCTACCGCTTTGAGCTTTAGGATCTTCAACTGCATCGCTATTAACCATCCGTTTTCTAATTAAAATTTCCATTAGAAAGCATAACGAACAAAGTGCATACACACATCCTGCGGCAATGATAATAGCAAGTATTCCTTCAAGCTGAATCTCGTTTCTTGTTTTAGTTGCTGTATTAAACTTGGTTTTTTCAAACATTTTTTGAACAAGTCGCTTGGCAATTTCTCGCCATTCTTCACAGTTCCCTATACAACCACTCTGAACTACACGCGAGTACGTTTCCAGTATCCAAAATCTGTTGACTGTGTACACTTCTAGAATTCAAGTTTGCATATCAATGAATTCAGGTATTTTGTAGCACTCGGCGTCTTTGAAGTTTTCCTGCTCGCGAAATACTTTATTGTAAAAGAGATAATCAGATTTGTATTCCAAATCCACAAGCTTCACAAATTTTCCAGATAAATATTGCCGAGTAATCTCCAAATAGGATGACGCATGGAAAATGTGAAAGCTTGTGTTGAGACTGCTTAAAATTCCACGTTGTTTAAAATCCTCGTAAAATCGGTTCCAGGGTGAATTTAGGTACGATTCCCACAGAATCTTGTATCCCAAGTTGAGCATTTCTGCGAGTGTTTCATAAGTCTTCGGAGGATCCGGAACGGCTAAAATACTCCAAATCTCATTTCCGTAAAACCAGGACACGAACATCCATAACGCGTTCATAAAAATTAGGCAAATTAGCTTTTCTTGGTGATACAGGTTTGCAGATTGGCATTTTGTTGGACTTGGATCTTTACTTATTTTATTGGGAATCAAGTTTACTAAAAAGTTGACAATTTTATAGAAGGCTATTAATATACAAAATAGTAATATCATAACCACCCAAATTTCGGGACTGAAGGCTCCAATCCTCGTAGAAAAGTCAATTCTGAAGTCTACTTTTTCTTTTGACTTCCCCATACAGTACACCACTTGATAACCAGAGATGTGGAAAAACCTGAATCCTACAAGTGCCCAGTACGGAAATCTTGTATAGTTTGCATAAGATGCACTAAGAATTATGAACTGGTTGTTAAAAAATGTATCCAAATCCCCCTGGCCACTGTATTTCCACAAGTTTATGTTTAGAGAAAAATTGTGAAATTTTTTAATTTCGACTAGTATCATCAATTTTTTAAAGCAATACACATAATTTGATGGTGTTTTCGATTTTTTGGAACAAATAGCAAGTAGATTGTTTATCCAAATGGCGGTCACTTTAACGTCAATACTCCGTTGGTTTCCCTTCCGGTATAACATTCCATGCAATAGTTTTGGATTTTGTAGGGATTCATAAAACTCCGAGTTAATTTTTCTAATGCTCTCACTCCAAATGCAGTAGTTGTGAAAAATAACCGAGTAGAAGAGAGTAGGATTGCTACTTACGTTGGCTACAACGAGTGCAAACATGAATGCCGGAAAATTAGTGAATGTAACTGAAAACTTGTTCTCTGCCTTATGCATATGTGTATCTGGTGAGGTGTTAATAAGTGGAAATACAACCACCGAGTTATGTTGCATGAAAAAGTATTCTGGATACATAGGAGCTGTGAAATTAGTAATTATAAGGTGGTTGGGCTGATAATATTTTACCGGGAACCAGTAGTCGAGCACGTAGAGATAATAACGGAAAAACATAAATCGAGAGTTTCTATATGAAAACCTGCATTTTGGAATTGGTAAGTCATAGAAAATCACATCAAACCATTCTTTTTCGGAATCTATGATGTGAAGTAGCGTTTCAAACGACTCCTGAAAGATAGGAATGTCGCATGGGCTTTCATGCCATTGAATTGAAATGAGGAAAGCAACGACGACTGAGTAAATTCTTATGGTGAACTACTGAAATGAGTGGAAAGAAAATTATTACTCATTTGAAAATAGTGTTGATTTTAGTTTTTTTCATCGTTAGTAAAGTCTTTTTAAACACAAGTCAAGATTGTAAATCCTTCTCAGGAGATTACTCATACAGGTTTAATGAATGTGAAAATCTTCAAAAGACTGGCTACAAAAATTTGCGTATATTACAAAAACAATTCATATGAGATTTGTAGAACTACCTGTCTGGAAAATAAATATTAAAAAAACACGTTTAACATTTTTGGAAAGTTTGGCTTTCTCCTGTGTTTCGTTTCTTAACTAAAACGTTACACAAGTAATGAAAAACTATATTGGTAAATTTTATAAATTTAGTTAGTATGAACAAGCAATGTGGACAAACCACAGTAACAAAATTCTAGATTTAAAGTAATGTTGCCCTTTAAATTCAAGGGTTTATTTCTGGTTTATGTCTCGCTATAATTTCATCAAATTCTCTCTTATACAGAGCTTTTCGTTCATGAAAATTAAATAATAGTTTAAACTATACAAACCACTTGAAACTAATGCCAAAGTATTTTAAATGCTAATAAATAATAAATTTGCTCACTCAGGAATTTATTAGTGGATCTAGACTTCAATAAAGTGCTTATTTAACTACAACTGTAAACATTTACTAAGTTTGTCTTAAAAGGCTTATTACTATATGACTTGATACTGCAAAAACGTGATGTGCATTGTCTGAAATCGGCAAATAAGCTGACGTACGCTAAGGAATTTGTTGAAAATTGAAATTATTCGTTTGTATGTGACAAGATGCATATTTACCGACAGTAGTGTGTGTTGTGTTGTAAAAAAATTTTTAGAATGACCTCCAAAATTTTAATTAATTTTGGCATGAGTAGTACACATGTTCTTTGCAAAGACTCTTCCAATCATGGGTTGGATAAAGCGTTACTCACGCTTTGTCACGGGCTCCGGTTTTCCAATTTTTCCAAGTGGCTCTTGTATTCTTGATATATTGAACACATTTGAAAAAATATCATGAAAGTAAAGAGAGTAGTATGATCAAATGATAACGAATATTGCTTCACAGGAATTTCAAGTATCCGAGTGAATTTTCAGTGTTTTTATTTTCTAGTTATTTTGCTATATCAAGTGAATGTAAACGCAAATATTGGCTTCGCTCTTTTTGGCAGCTCAATCCGTGAATCATCTTTTAAATTTATTCTTCATAGAAATTTTAAGTCGATATTTCCGGAAATTAGTAACAGGCGCTTGCACAAAATTATATATCATATTGCAAATTTATTGTTTACAAGCATCATTCGTCATGCGTTCGTACATAGGACTAAGGCAAAGTGCAACATTGTCTCTGACATTTTAGCACCAATCGCTCATATACTGCTACATAACTAGGTTTTCGTGATTTTTAGCATCGCAAAGGACAAGTCTTAAAACTCAATCGCTCATAATTGCTACAAGAGCATATAATTGTAATTTTTTGCCAACGCTTGCATGTCTCAACAACGAGATGAACTGAGAGTAAACGAATATAAATGAAGACAACTGAAATGCACAGTTCGTTTTGTCAGAAAAATTTTCCAAGAAATTCGCAATGCTCTGGAATATGCTAGCATACAACAACTTCAAATATTAGTTTCAAAATTTTAAACCGTACTGATTCTTTACTGTAATAAAAGTTTCGGTAATGTTACTATTACCTTTGTGGTTTCTCAAAAAAAATGTTTCAAAATTATTCTTATTCCCGGAACATAGTAGATGTGTATTTAGTACAATAGCAGTACATTCCTCGTTCGAGGGTACGTGACAAGCCATTACATTTCTCAGATTAGCGAGGTTTGTAAGTAAAATAATTTTGCCTACCTAATGTGCTATGCCAACGTGCTATACACAAGGTAGCAAAGAAAGTATAAAATGAAAATTCTAACAAATTAGTCAGATGCTTTTTTTGATAGAGTTAAACAAACACATGTAATAAAACACGAGAAACCCTTCAGGTAAATTTCTTTACCAAAGTTCAAAGTGGTCTAAACAGATTTATATATGATAAAGTATGCAGATTTGTTTTTATCATATTAAACAAGCTTCTCGGTATCAATTTTTTCAGATTTTTCAGATTAATCAGTTAAGCTTACATGTTAATGATTTGTGTGTAAACGGTTCTTATGAGTAATATAAAATGAAAAATGGGCCTTTAAACAAAATTACACAATAAAAAGAAGAAATCATTTTTATATTAATATTCGAATTACGAATGGCGGTGTCAATTTTATTCTATTTAAGACCTGTTTTGTATGTTTTGTATTGCAATAATCGAACTCCGTTGCATCAAGTGATGAATTAATAATGACTGATCTACTCTTTTCAGGTAGGACAAGTGTGGAATTGTTTATTTTTGTAAACACGTGTATTTCGTGGTTCAAAATGAAAAGCCATGTTGACCTGAGGTATACTTATATCCCAAAGTGTTGCACATGACCACTTTTGGCCCTTTGAAGTTCAGATTTTAATATGGGGGTAAATGGGACACAAATTGAGGCTCACTGTTAGGTTTAGTTGGCTTCATTTCAACACCATAATTGGAGTACAAAACATCGTTTAGAGTAAAAATCCATGAATTAGTGATTATATAGAATATTTTCTCTACCATCACAATTGTGAATACGCAATGATTTTTTAATTGTTAAAAACGGCTAATTCTGCACCACGTTTAGCCCTATGTACCCCTATGTTAAAAGCCAAACTTAGTTTTGCTGAACTAAATCGTCCTGTGCAACACTTTAAAGACTTGTTCCAATTGACAATGTTGTAGAGCCTGACAAAAGCGTTCGAATGATATATGATTGGTGAGGGTCCGTTCTAGGCCCACCTTTCATGAAAACCTAATATGGCCCTTTTCTTTGTAAATCGAAACTTTGTAAAACATACTAATCGTTCTACGTAGAAAATTAGGTAGTCAACAGAGCTGAATCAGGCAATATTCATCATTATCACATGAGCAAGACAACGAACAGCTTTTTTGAATTGTAGTGTCAGGAAATTTTCAGATGTCCCAGGAATTTCGTTTAGCCGGTCCCAGGTAATTTTTTGGGTTTGGAAGATTGTGCATGCCTGGTTGAAGAGACATAATTGCGATTAATAGTAACGTGTGAAATTAATTAGTAACATCGTATGTGTATCCGCATTATGTTGTGTGCGTCAGATTTATATATATATATAGATGGATGTGTGCTAGCAGTTTGTGCGTGTGGAACTGGCCCACCAAGTACGTTATTTCATTACATGCATTTACGCAGCTAATTATTATGCATTAATTCTTAAGTTTAGTTCATAAGTTCTTAAAAAGCATAAACTCTGCAAAACTTTGATATTAATATGGCTCTTTTAAATTATTTGATGCATTTAGATAAGCATTACTACATTTGAAGCTTAACCCTTAGGTAGATGGTATGTACCAAATAAAGTTAGAAATTTTTACAATTTCAAGGCTAAATTTGACTGATAAAGCTTAAACTAGCTATTTGTCATTTGTTTTAAGAATTTAGAGCATTGCTGATAACTTTATCAATTTTAAAAGTAACTTTTTATGCTAAGTGATGTTTTGTAGGTGGCATCTACTCAAATTTTATGAGTGTGAGGTTTTTCACTTATTTCGTGAGATTTAGGTATCAATTTTGTTCAGTTTAGCTTTTGTTAGTGGTTAGGTAGGTTATTTAGTAGTTTTTAGAATTTTAAAGAGTAAATTCTAAGCAATATTTGAATTCATACAACCTAAAGTATAGGTACCAACTTTCAGAAAAAAGCATGCATGACCCGTAGACGATTGCTCGTTTTGAATTTTAATACATCGAGTACTTAAACTAATCTTAGCAATAGTTTTTTACTTGTTGATGTTTAGCAGTAACAGCAGGATTCAGATGTAGCAGAAGTAAGCCAGTAGGTAGTAACAAGGTTTAACTAAGGTGATGATGGTTAGAAGTACTGGGACAGGTTATGCATCGGATTGCACAAACCTGTCCTAAAAATATTTAACAAAATAGAACGACACGAATTAGAACAACATTAAATCAAATAGCACAATATCCTGTAAATAAATGTTAATTAATTAGTTGGATTACGTTAGTTAGATATTATTTTTTCTCATTAAATTATATCACCAGTTAACATAATCATTATATGGCATTAATTAGGGCTAAAGTTTAGTACACATATATTATACTTCAATTAGTGAATCATGATATGTTAGATATTATTATACTCCATCAATATTATCATCAATCGTAAAATGCATAATACTTTAAGTTGGATTTTAAAAATTAGGTACCAACATAATGAAGAAAAGTGCTCACATGAGGTCATCCGTCTGTAAACGGAGAGTGTACCTACTATTTTAAAAATAAAGAGAACAACGATTAGTTAGGCACTGATCACACGGAATGTTTTTTTACACAAAAAAACATTTTTACTGACGAGAAAAAAATTCACAATTCGTGTAAGACTGCGAATTTTTACTTAAATCAAATGTCAGGGGTCGAAGTTGTTGATAAAGGATCGCCAGTGTATCAAATATCCTATGTCTGTGCCCTGTGATGACCTGCATGTCCTGTGCGCTATCGTAGCGGTGGTAGTATGAGGTTGGATACTATGCAATGTGGGATGATGATGATGATGCAGAGAAAGGAAAGACGTGTACACCAATAGGATCGTGTATATCTCTCTTTTAATATCATCAAGAAGAACATGCATAGAAAATAAAAAATGCTTTACTTATTTGTAGTTTCGCTGGTTTATCTTCAGTAAGCCAAGGGTAAAGAATGCAATGCAAGTCTTCGACGAGACGAAGAGATTGAATGCATTGCAAAGGTCATGGACACTCACTTCTCACTTGTGATTGGTCATTTAATTATCTCCTCGCAAGCTCCTATAAAATCTGTATGACTATTTTGCATACGACATTATTTTCAATTTATGTTCAGTAGTGATACAAAATTGGCTACATGACAATCAGTGAAGTACCGAAGACGAAGTCCGATGGAACGGCCGCTCCAGGCCGGACCTGTGGAAAAACGGAAAGGGCCGGTCACATGAAAACTTCAAACAAGAAGAATCAGTCCTCAAAAGTTCTTAATATGAACTAAATGTTTTAAGTGCCATTAATTATTCCAGAGCAATGCCCCGGTGATTTCATTCCTTCAATTTTTCCTCCTTTAATACTGAAACCTTAATGAGTCTATTTAACATATTTGGGATGAACGTAATACAGCTAAAGAGCTTCTCATTTCATCAATAATAGTGCAATCTGTTATGGCACAGCAATTGCTCAATATCTGACGTCCCTTTAACATAAAAATATCTATCTTCTAGCCACAAATTCTCAGATTACAAGCTCAACATTCATAAACTCAGTAATGCAAGGACTATGGTGCCACATGGGTCCGTCGGCCCACATCATATATTTTAACGCTTACTTATATTATTCTTAACTTTTTTGAGTTTCTTAGCCTAAAAGCGTGATAAAAGCCTGGTTTACAAAAATAATTGCATATGTAGGTCCCATATATCTGGGATGGACCAATCTTTCCAACAACGTTGGACAAAGTCATTAAGAATCCTTGCTGTGGTCCCATCAAAATCAAACAAATTCCCTTGAAATCTGCGCAGCGTCCCAATTTTATTACGACCCCAAATTGTATAATTAGGCACGGCCTTCCGTGCCTGTTATCATCGGTGCCAATTCATCACTATATACCGGCACCACAGTTTGCATGAATACATAACGCACGGTCATATTATGCTAGTTTGTCTGAAGCAGTGAAAACATAAAAATGCAGAAGTAGCCATAGTAGCATTGTCCTATATGCATGCGGACTCGGAGAAAGTTAAAGGATGATTTCGAGTACGGCAGACAGTGTTCATGTTACATTTTGGGGTCGCCATAAAACTGGGTCTACTGGGCAGATTTTATCGGGATTCGCTTTAATTTGACTGGCAAATAGTGGGTATTTCTAACGGCAATAATATATAATGTTGGATAAACTATTTCAGTGAACATACCATGTTGCAGATTGAAAAGGAATACATATTAAGCTACAAAAACATTTGTTAAACTTATCCTCTGTTCAGGATAGATGGAAAATTCTGAAAAGGTAATTGCATTGGAATATAAAATACGAAGGTGTAATTTTTTAATGTTATAGAAGACATGTAGAAAGGTAAAAACCTAAGTATTTGATAAATACAAAAAGGCCGTACGTTTAGGTTTGTACCAGGCCGGACGCTGTTTGACAGTTTTACGTTACGTCTCTGGAGTTGAATGCAAGGAATAAATTGTTTTACGGGGCATCATGCGAAACAAATGGAACTAGCTATACAGAAGGCGGGAGTAAGGATATTTAAATCTATTAGTACCTCCAACTGTAACATTGAATATATAACTTTCATACTTACTTACTAATATATTGTATTTCATTCAATAAATATAGTTTATTTTTAACAGTTGTGTGATCCCAGTTCTGGGTATTACATTGCTACTAACCTTAGAATTGAAGGCTTGATAAGTAAATCGTGAACATATTTTAATCGTTGCACAAATCGACTGAATAGTTAATATTCATTAAGCAAGCAATACCCTGAATCACCTAAAACCCTAAACTGTTTAGTTTCCAAATTAAATCAAAGTGACTGATTTTCGTTTCTAAACAGAACCACGAATTTGGTTTAGAAATGACCTTGGAACCCGAAACAAGGGAAATGGGACAGGAAGAAGATGACTTTATTGTCGGTAATCCTTTCACAATAATACTTAAACTCTAAATTGGTGATAATTGTGTAGTCAGCGGGAGCACATCCGGATGTGCAATAGCGGGTCGTATGTATATGCGAAAAAATTTCAGTTTTGGTACTGGAAGCTGGAGGAGATCCTGGAGAGGGCTTCGATATTCCAGTGAATGCGACGAGTTATGGGGATGACCCCAAATTTGTCAAGATTTATCCCTCCGTGAAGCAAGCTAATGCTGGATTAGCCAACAATGGAGTGAGTTTTTCTTCTGAAATTTATGAAACTTAAGAAAATATTCAGAAGGAAAAAATATGTTTTCAATTTTTGCAGAATATTAGCCAAATAATTGGAAAGGTGCTTGAAGGAGGAAGCAGCATCAATAGAATGATGTACAATCGAGGAAGTCCCCTTTGCTACGATACCTGGGCGGAGGTCACTGGTTGCCCATTTTGGAGTAACAAGAATATGCTCAAGTATTTCAAAAGATGTGAAGATTATCATGGTAACTTTGACTCAGATGAGGAGCCCGATCCCGATCTCCTCCCCAAAATATGCACCAGTATTGGAGACATGGCTTTAAGCAGGGAAACATCTCGAATAATCTCGGATGCTGACCCCAATGGACCACAAAAAATTAGTTAGAGATAAAAAATTATCAAAATCTTTATTAAATTCTCATATTACCCCAACCCCACTAAAATAATTTAATTGTCCAAAAAGGTTTCTGTCCGGTTGAGTTCAGTATGAGAAATTGGAAGCGAGTGAGCGCTTACAAGAGGGGTACATCAAACCGTATCTAGACTCCCGCCCTCAGTTGAGGGTCCTTCAGCACTGTGAAGTCTCCAAAATCCTCTTTGAAGGGAACCGGGCTATTGGAGTGAAGTACACTCGAACCGTGGGAGGAGCTAAATCGAGCATGAAAGGCGTTTGCAAAAACGGAGGTGATCATCAGCGCTAGAACTTTGGACTCCCCAGCGATCTTGATGAGATCCGGATCGATTGGTCCAAAGGATGTCTTGGAACGTGCCAAGATTCCAGTGAAGCAGGTGCTTCCCGTTGGTCGCAATCTTTTGGAACATACAATGGTCGAGTTGGAACTCACATTGGATGGAAACCCTATCAACAAATCCAATGTGCTTATTCTGGACAGGGACCTCACTCCAGAGAACCTCAAGCTCTATGAGGAAACTGGGGACGGGCCTTCTTCCAGCTTCAAAGGTCTCCATGCTCAGGCCTTCTTGCAGTCATCGATAAGAGCAAAAACTGATAAGGAGAAATGGGTGGATATCCATTTGATGTTGCTTCACAGCCCGGAAGAATTGAAAATTTAGAGGGAGGAGTCTCCAGAGCCAAAAAGATGGACGAGTTGGGATCGCCATTATGGTAGATCTGGTGCGCCCCCAGAGTGTCGGAAGTGTGTCCTTCGATCCCTCTAATAC
>JAQIXX010007945.1:0-10227 GCA_034700605.1 Willowsia nigromaculata | reverse complement strand
AGGTATTCACCAAATTTATAGAAGACCAAAGGTCTTCTGCAGACCAAAGGTCTTCTGCAGACCAAAAGCAAATGCTTTTGCGAGATGGTGTCTATGTATCGTCTCAATCTCAATGCGGTCTTCATTGGGACAACATGATGCACCCATATCCTCTTGGATAAAATTCAGCGATGACTAATTATCTCTATTTACTCATTAAGTATATATTTATCTGTAGCATTGCATAATTTCTTTTTTTTTAACTTCGAGTTGATACTAAAAAGTTATTATGTAGTCATGATTGATTCAGGGAAAACCAAATGATCAGTGAATAGTTGACGCACGAAAGACTTGCTCCACGAGCAATCATGTTTCATTCAGACATCTTGTAAAATTACTGAATAGTCTTTAAAGAAACGGAATTTACTATAATTGATATTGTTATAATTTTTCTCAATAGTATTTATCTGATCAACAAGAAAACCGTATGTGGTGAAGTAATAAACTTGCCATGACTTGTAAATAGTTCTAATAACATTTTTTCTTGTGGTTTTTTTACACTTCGGAAAATAAAGTGACTTCACGATAATTATAATGCCCATGTGGCATAAATGGTTTCGAATGATTCTCATTACTCATTACGTAATACAATAATGAACGATACATAAATTGATATTTATGTCATGAATATGATTGCCAAAAATGTTTGATATCATAAAAGCTAAACTAAAACTAAACGCAATATGCATTATATTTGTAAGGTTTTTATGAGCCATCTCGTTGAATACGTTGTGCTATTCCTTCCGCATAAATACGTTACAAAAAAGCAATAGATATCTGTTAAACATGGGTCATCCCAGTAATAACCTGTACAAAGTCAGTAGTCGTAGTCGTAAAAAGGTACGTACTAATATATTGAAAATGTAATTTCTAGCATGCTTAATGGAAACAAGTTGAATACAAAATGTTAGATTTCACTTCTTACTGAATTAAAAACTCAAATGTACTTCAAAGAGGGGAATAACAAGGCGTTAAAGAGGGAAGAAAGGTAGTTAGCTAAGGATCGTTAAGTTTCTAGTACAACCCACATTTTGACATTCATTTAGAATATTTTACATTATCAAGAGTATAATATACACTATTTTGTAATTTATTTTTTAGATTCTTTTTACCTTTCTAAAACCAGGATATTTAAAAAGTACTTAGCTTCCGAGTGTCCTGTTGTGAGAACTACGCGCACAAACAAATGTCTAATAAAAAATAAGCCATTCATGTATATAAAACAACTACAATGTAAAGAACGTAGATACGTGAGGATAAGCACGCAATCTGAACATTCTAAAAATCATAAGGAAAATTTTGTTCTCTCGTGTATCAAAAGTTTCTTTATCTATCAAACTTTTGTGCTTAAATGTCCTTACTTTTTTAAGTATAAATTTAAACGTATGTAAGGCGAAGCCCTTGTAAAGTGCCTTTTTCTGCATGAATGCACAATAGACAAATACAGCACAAATACATCCACAAGATAAACCGAATTTCAGGAAAACTCTAAGCATGTATTGAGATTTAAGAGTCATTTATGCCTAACTGGCACTTTGTACTTCAATATCAAATTATACTGCCTTATAATCTCCGCATTTTGGTTTATTATCTAATGCTTAAAGGCAAATAAATAACATATATGTATTTAACATTTAGTGAACCTTTAATGCATTAAAAATATAATTGAACTGTGAAACTAACCAACAACTTATTGAAAATCAAAACAGAACAGTTAAAATAATTGTAGTTCACAACCGAGAATTACTGGTACAGAGTTCTAACGTTTGCATTATCAGTCTTAACTCAATTTTGTTCTACGCAACTTGTTGTTAGTTATTAGTCATTACAATAAGCCCCACATGTGGGATACAGATTTTCATGAATATACCAATTATATGTAGAACTTATTACGCAAGTATTGCTCATATGAAAGTTTTTAAAGAAAAAAATGTATCTATGTGGCGAATATAGAAAATTTGTCCTTCAAATAATGTGCACTCAACATATTATACACGTATTTCATTAACACTCGTTTCATAATATCAGCAAACAAATTACATTCATGGCTTATGCGTATTTCTTATTGGAATGGTGTTACTACATGTTGTTATTGTCATGTGCTAGTTTTCTGTTGTCAATAAAACATACTGCGGTTTCTGTTCAATACCATTTATAATTTGTCAGAGGTGGAGTTAGTACATACAAGTAGAGCAGAGTCCATGTACAGTGAATGCATTTATATAAATTGATCTTATAACCATCAAAATATTAGTTAGTAAGGCTGTTTTTAAATCTCAAATACCTGCAATTGTTAAATCTATATATTGAGTTATAGGTGAGGATCGTGTAACAATTCTTAGATCGTAATTACACCTCCATTATTTTGTAAAGGAAAATATTGATAACTTTTTGTTTGACCTTGGTGATTATATTTCAGACAAAACTCCATAATAGCTTACCAGTGTGGGAGTTGTGATCGTACATTCCATTCCAAAACGGAAGGCGGAGACACACTGAAGCAGTTCACCTAGGAATCCTCTACCCATGTAATTTCTGTGATAGAACATTTGCTCAAAAGCATCACATGCTGGATCACGTGAAAATACACAAAGGTGAATTTGACTACAAATGTCAAACTTGTGACAAAAGTTTTACAAATAAATTCTTCAGCACAATAAAATTCACAATGAGAAACAAAATGAGTGTCCCATTTGCAACCGGAAGTTTACCAACAAATCACATCGAGACAGACATTTACGTACTCATACAGGAGAGCGACCATGCAAGTGTCCAGTATGTGGAAAACGATTTCAAGAAAATGAGCATTTAAGAGACCACCTAGTTACTCATACTGGTGAGAAGCCACGCAAATGCTCGGTGTGTTCTAAAACTTTTACCTTGATATCAAATAAGAAGCGACATGAGAGAACACATAGTGACAGAAAACCCATTCACCTGTGCTCCCTTTGCCCAAGCAAATTCAAGGATAAATCGGATTTGAATCGTCACCTTAAGAAACATACAAGTGCTCCAAAACCCAAGGAATTTCATTCATGTGTATTTTGCGACAAGTTGTTGGCAAGTGTAGATGGCCTATACGACCATATTCGTCGTCTGCACATCAAAGAATATTTATATGAGTGTGGATTATGTGACGAGGCGTTTGTCACAACTCATGAAAGATTCGATCACGTTGCACGCAAGCATACTCAGGAGAAACCTCTTTATGCGTGTGTAAAGTGTGGCTCCAGGTTTTATAGTACACATCAACTCAAACAACATATTACACAAAAGCATGAATTTCGTTTCTTCAGTTGTGTGTTTTGTGACAAGGAATTCAAAACAAAAAATGTTTTATGGAACCATGTTAGTACACATACAAGGGAAAGACATTGTCATTGTGGTTATTGTGGAATCGAATACTCTGATCCAAATTACTTAAATCGACATATTAAAAGCAAACACGCCAGACACTTATGAGTAGTTTCAATTTAAGAATTAAGGCTAGATAAACGTAGTTGTTTTCTTATAATTGGTGCTTTTGACAGGTACCATATTTGCTCTAATAACTCCCCATAGTCAAAGAAAACTCAATCTCTAATAATTCCCTACCCTAAACCTACGAATTTGGTTAATTCCCCTGGGGAAAGTATACAAGTAATCAGTAAACCAGTTTATGCATATGATTAGCACATAATTTTTGAGTTAATGAAGTAAAGCTTGTATCAATACTTAAATAAATATTTTAGAGTTTACAACTTCTACCTAATTTAAAATACATGATTTGTAGCGCTTTCTTTCATGAGCATTTTAGTGTGATACCATAACACATTTTTATTTACGGGGATATTTCGTAAAGGGAATTTTATTCTTGTTTTTTTGTGGTCATTGAAATGAGTCGGTTTGTAGGAAGTGCTCTTAACAATAAGTCAATTCATAAATACATAAACTGCTTAAGCAGCCTAAAACAGTTTTATTATTATTTTCAAATGATTTAAATTATTAGGAACGTTAACGAGTGGAGCTATAATACAAAAACAAAATGTTTAAAATATTTAATTTATTGATACGCACGTGTAGAACCTTTGGGCTTTATGCAAGAAAGGTATGCAAAACATCCCAATTTGCTTAAACAAAACAGGTATATATCAAAAAATGATCAATACTTCAATTGAAAATATTCATACTAAAAACAATAAAACAACAATTTTTAACCTGATCGTGGCTTTCAACCTCATTTATTAATGATAAGCAAAGTTAAAACTAAAATTAAATCACCCCAAAAAGTCTGTGTGCTGTATCATATAGTAGAATAAAATTTATTTTATAGGCATAAGAATAAAACGTCAAAATAACTTGATAATTTTTAAAACAATATTGATTAAATCCGCAACGCCAACACGTTTTAAAAAGCCGTTTTTCCTTTAAGATGATTAAATTTGTACTTTTATTTACATTTCTTTAACATTTTATAAATTGTGACTTCCTTTTAACCTATAATGTAAACTTGGTGGAGCATTTTCTCTCTCTTTAACTTGGTACTTTTCAATATTGTTGTAATCGGACGGTTACTGATTACTGGCGACTTGTTTTTAGTTATCCAGGCATAAGCAATTCAAAATTTACTCATATGATTCAATTCGTATTCACCATACCATGATTGAAAATCAATTATCGAGACATTATGTATTTTTTTAAACATATTAAATACTGAGCACCGAGTGCCAAAAAAAGAATTTTGTGTTCTTTCGTAACCTGTTTTCGTTTCACCTCGGGATATTTAGAATTTTTAAAGTCGTATAACGGATATTTTTATCGACTAAATATAGATTTTTTTATTTTTCCCTTTGATCAATTCTAAAATTATTCAATATTACAAAAATAAAGTGGAGGCAGTAAATTTAGAGAAAACGAAAGAAATTGTATTTACCAGTCAATTTTTGGAGTATTACTTTATATAAATGCTATTTAACTGCCGTTGTTAGCCATGTTAGCCACATGTAAATCAGGAATTAAATTAGTTTGTTAAAAAATAATTTTTCCTGTTTTGCAAATCAATTTGATAAATAACTTTAAGTTATTAGTTAGTTGCTTTATGTAGTATTTAACCCCGAGACATATTTTATTTTTGGAAAGCAACAACATTCGTTTTGGAATGAAATTTTTTAGAAATAGTATCATTGTTGATTTAAAAATTGAGTTTACTATCTGGTCTTAAAACCTAATGTATTCATAGATTCGTTATAGAAATGTCCTACATTTATTGTGCTACGTACTTGTGGTCGGTTATTGGACATGCTTGGCTCCTTAATGTGTTGCATCCAAATTTTGTGCTTTGATGGACAAAATTGCAAAACTGCATTTCAGATTTTAATGGATACATGAATTGAATTAAATGTATAAATCAATAGTTCTTATAGGTTCGTTGAAAAGAGTTTAGAGGCTTTAGGTAGTTAGGTTGGTCTGGTGCACTTAAAGGTTTGCGGAAATGTAATCCTTTAAGCGACAAATTTATATTAGAAACTCAATTCGTGAACAAGTTTTTTCTTTTTCTTTTTACTTTTTCTTTTTACTTTTTCTCTACACTGTAAAATTATATATTTAAAGGACTACAAGATAAGGGATGTGCCAAAAAAAATTTACCATATTATGTTTTTATATAATTTATGATATTCTCTTCTATGTTCTGAACAAACATGGCCAAAGCCAAAAAAAGACATATGTATGTATGTTTTAGTGCCCAGTTAACCCAAAAAGTAGTCACAATTGTTAAAGAAGACTCTTCAAAAGTATATCTAGTCTGTGAAACCTTTAGCATCAAAAGCTTTATAAAAAGGTGAGCAAAATGTTGAGCAAGCGACTTTACAGATTAGTCAATCTAATTGTTAATTCTGGAAACAAACTAGGTTCACATGTATTCAGCTTCAATCTTAGTAAATTATGTGTCTCAGCTAGAAAAAATTCTGCAACAAAATACAATTTCTGGATGACAATTTCCTGGATTATTGGTTGGCTTTTTATAGTCTTAAACGGGTTTTTGTATTCCAATTCGAATAACATAACCTTAAATGTATTTTATTCAATACTATTATTCATATACTTTGTCATATTTCAAATTATAAATTTCTACTCCGAAGACGTGATTCTTTTTGTAAATGGAGCAATACAGCTTACACTCTTCATTAAAAGTAAGTCATACAAGCGTCTGAAGATGTAATCTTACGATTTGTAAAAATGTTAATCTAATAAATTTTGTTTTTTGAAAATTTTCCAAGGAAAATACATGCCTCACTTTGACACTGAGAAAGACAAGCTAAATCTGATTCTAGACACTACTGTTTTTCTATATTGCTATGGGTGCTTTTTATTGGCAATAGTGTGCTGTTTGTTTTGTGTGTATGATCCGTGTGGATTCGTATTTTTTGGACAGCTAGTACCCATTACGTATTACCGATTCTTTCCTATTGGATTCACAATAGTTTGTTATCATGGCTATCTTTTCATCACAGTTTGGATGGCAACTATGGCTGCGGGCATAGTTGCATTGGTTTACTTGTACATACTAACAGCAGTTTTAACAAAAGAGTTTATAATTGATGAAAAGCAAATGTATAGAACGAGTCCAGAGTTCCGTCAACCTTATCATTTACGACTTGGTTTTAGGAGTTTTCAGATTCTCAACGAGTATGCCATGTGCTTCATTGGACCGTTTGTAACAAGCTTTCATCTTATATTCACGATTTTTCCGGTGTTTGCAAATTTTATGATTGTGTTCCATTGGGACGCAGTGAACGTTATAATGAAAGTTGGAATAATATTTTATTATTTACTTGGTGTTAATTTTTGGATGTTTGTACTGCAAATGGGAAAGTATTTATGGGTAAGAGAAACAAAAACTTTTGATACTTGGAAGAAGCATGATTGGTATGGTGAAACAAGTAGGGAGAAAAAATCAATGAGAAAGTTTCAAAGGAGTTGTAGAATGATTTTGATTTTTCATGGGAAAATATTTGTTTTAGGACGAATGATTCAATTTAATTATGTATTAAATTAAATCAAAACAGCTATTGTTCTTACTTGTAAAGCTCTTATATGTAGCTGGTAAAGTGAAATCATAGGACCACTGTTGAATGCTTTGTTCATCGGAAGTTATTGCTTGTTGTATATTACTTTGTCCCCGCTGGCAGTAAAACACCATGGAAGTATTTCTTCAGTATGCGACTTTAAAATAAATGTATTGTTTTATTGAAAGGGAAAGTCCAATCGGACAAAATAAATGTTTATACAAAATTTGTCATAGCCTCTTATGCACTTTGTGAAATGATTTTAGTAGATAAATAAATACATTTTTTCCATATTTGGTTTGTTTTTGCAATCAAATGATAAATGATTTTGGATAATAAATTTTGTAAGTAATAAACATTGAATGTGGTAGTTTTAACAGCAAATATCGGCTGCTAAAAGCAACCTATCATTCAAAAGGCCAAATTTTATTCTATTACATGATACACAGATCAGCTTAAATAATGAAACAGTCTTTGAAGTATGCGTCATCAAATCTGTGCACAACTTCAAAGTTAGGATGATTTCAGAATGCGCATTTCAATTAAAAATTTAAGCATTGCACATATAGAAATAAAAACATCAAAATATGCCAGTTAAACCGCTATTCCATAAATTATAAATTTAATTCAGAATTTTGATCCCACGTAATTGAATGCTTGACTTTTAATTTCTTAGTTATCAATTCTTACACTTAGGAAGGGTATATAGAGTTTTCATATCTCCAGATGTTTTACAAAATTTATGGTAATCAATCTTACCTTCATCTTTTTCTTGTGCTACAATTTTTACTAAATTTTTACTTATCTTGCGGCAATGAATACAGTGCTCCAGAATGAAGCACAGTGTTGCCAGCATTAACGGAAAAGCTAAAAGGATTAGAATAGCAAGGAAACTTTTAAAATCAATTTGGTTCCCTGTTCTTACGACGGAACTTGAATCAATATTTGTTATGTTCAATCTTTGTTCATATACTGCTGTCAGCTCACACCAATATTGCCATATGCCAAGAACGCCACTCTGTGCAATTCTTGAGTAGGTTTGCTGCACCCAAAACTTGTTGACAGTATATATTTCCAAGTAACGCGAATGTACATCAAACGTTTCAAGCACTTTGTAACATTCAGCATCTTTAATTGTCAGGTTATTTTGAAGATAGCTCTTATAAGCTAATGGCAAGGACCAATCTTCTTTAGGAACTATTTCCACAAACTTTTCAACTAAATATGTTTCCGTGCCAAAATCGTTAGAATGATTATAAAAGTGAAAACTTGAGTTAAGCCTATTTAAAATCTGGCGACTTTGAAAGTCATCTTTATACCAAATCCAGGGGTGAGGATAGTTTATTGAGTGCAAAATTTTATATCCGAGTTCTAACATTTCTAAAAGAGTTTTATAAACTCTTGGAGGATCTGGAACTGCCAAAATACTCAATATTTCGTTCCCATAAAACATGGAAATCAGCAACCATAAAAACTGAAGTAATGTTGAGCACAGGAGGTTTGTTGACGATGCATTTTTAAAAAGTTTTGAGCTTATAATGCTCGGGTTTATTGATTTTGTCAGCCACAACAAACATCGTCGTGATTTTACAGATTGATATAATGTAAAAAGGGCACCAAAAACAGTGCATAGAAGCAACCAGATTTCAAGACTGAATGTGTTTATCCATGTTGAGAAGTCAATATTTCGAGCATTGTCTATTTTGGAACTGTTAACGCAATACAACACTTCTTGTACCAATTGATTTGAGAACGTCAACTCCACCATAAGCCTATAAAAACTGTTTTTGCAATTTTCTTCATATCCTGCATCAATGACAATGAACTGTACTGCGCCGGAGTAAAAGTGTTCCATGTCTAGAACACTGGTTTCATCGTACTGCCATAAATTTGCATTTTTAGAAAAATTGTGAAGATGCATTAGCAACAACGCTGTCATGATGTAAGGAGAGCAATACCAATATCCTTTAGAAAATATACGAGAACAAATTTCCTGCATGTCCCCAACATTGTGTGCCCTAACTTTAAAATATATGTCCCTTTGATTTCCGTCTAAAAACAGGAGCTTGTGCAGTTCCATTGGGACACTTAAAGTGTTTAAAAACTCATGGGAGACTATACCTGTGCTTTCATCCCTACTACAGTAGCCGTTGCAAATGACAATGTAGTTTAATTGTTGTTTAGTTGCTGTTAGATTGTATAGGTTAACTAGAAAAAGAACAATCTTGAGCGCAGGATAATTTTTCAGTTCGTCTGAAAATTGTGTATCTGGATTCTGCTCGTATTCCGTAAAAGGGAATATGACAAGTGTGCTTGGTAACATTAAAAAATAGTTATAAGTGACCGTCTTGTAGTTCGCTATTACAAAATTATTTGGTTGGTGATGTTTGACAACATATTTATTGTCAAGTTCCTTGGGATATCCTTGGAGAAACATTATACGCGACTTTTGAATAAAATATGTACAATCGTCAAATGCAACATCAATAATAAGTATATCAAAGCATTCTGATCCCAAATCCAGAATTTGTAAAAGAGTTTCTGCGCTTTCACGATAAACATGATTGTGGCAGAGACTGATGAAACTTGTCCGAACAATGTTGCATGTGACTGTGAGATAAATTGTCGCTAGAAATTTTAAGTGAACAGTAACATCCATTGATAAATCGGTAATACACTGAGTATTTATTAAAGAAAATAGTAGTTCATAGAAAACAAGCACTACTTAATATTGTAGATTTGTCGGAATGCTTCATTGGAGAATACTATTTAATAATAGTGTTCCGCTTGAAACGAATACTTTTTACCATTTTTTTATTGAACGCGAATAATGTACAAGCGAAAAGCTTTTGAGACTGTGAGCACAGTAGTTAGTTTTAAATGTTTATGTAGTGAATGTAGCGGTTTTTAAACTACCAAAAAATACAGATTTTGAGAAATACTTTTCACTTCATTTTTACAGTACTATGTCTGTGCTATAAAAAATTTAAACTTCATAAATACTTTGATTTTTGTCGTATTTGTGAATCTTAGAAGTACTGAGCACTATCGCAATGCTCTTTAAATGAACATACTACGCAGTTACATTCCGACGTAATCATTGTACTTGCCGTAAATTTTAAATTTTCTATTGTACGCAGGG
>JAQIXX010007944.1:0-10228 GCA_034700605.1 Willowsia nigromaculata | reverse complement strand
CTTGTCTGTTCAAGTGTCGGTTGGTAATGCGATAGGGTTGATTTGATGATCACAAGGATGAAATCGTGTTGGTTGTTGTGATGAGGTGATATGGTTGGGTGGCGAGTGTAATGTCGTGTGGAGTGGTGATGATAAACACAATTTTCTCTACCCTTTCATTTCATTCAGTCACCCCATTCACTCAAGCAATCATAACAAATAAATAAATAATATGTTCGGGATAAAAAGAGTTGCTGATGATGGCACGAAGCTGTGTTAAGTGGGCCATTAAATCGTTACATAAATACTCTAAGTATTTTATTAAGCTGGCAGTTAGGTAGGCTCAAAAAAGAACGGAGAAGAATAGCAGTTTGTTTTCTTTTCACCTGCCCCGTCTCTTGTTTCTCCGATTCCAACTCTCTTCACATTTATTGATGCTTTTTAAAGCTTTTTTAAAGAGATACTTGCATCAAATAGTTTCAATCAGTTTATCTGATTTGATTTTTTGAGAACTTATGACAAATTTTTTTGTGATTTGATTTTTGAATGAAGAATCCATTAATAGCAGTAAATATATTGAAAAAAATGTGGATTTTTGTTTTAAGTGAATATAGCGTACAACTGTAATGGATAAAAAATGTAAGGATGAATGGCTGTCATGCACCATAAACTCTGATTTGTCACCCGTTGGATGAATCCTAATGTATTAATATTATTTTGCGATTAGGCAAAGCAGGCTGTCGCGTTGTGGTTTGTGCGGTGTTGGGTTACATAAAACATATAAAGCGAGAGATCTGAGCATCTATTAATTTCGAATGTTGGACATAGAGGAAGCATAAACAATAGAAACCCATCATCACACACATACATCATAATTGTCAGCGAGCACAATGCACCAATTATCACGGTGTCCCGTAATGGGTCCTAGTTCTCTCTCTAGAGACTAAAAAAAAGCGACGCCATCGTTCTTTTACCGCTTGCATTTGCCATGGGCAAGAACGGTGCATCCATATAATTCATATCATTGCATTGTACATTGCAAGGCGATATGACAATTAAATTATGTTTTGATTCTTTCTCGCCGTCAATGTTTTTTAAATGGGTGACAAGGGAATCGCAGAGTTTACGCTCAAAAACTATGCTCTCTAGTCTCAAGGGTATTCACCAACAGCGACTATAGAATCTTTCATTTAAAAAAACTTGTACGCATATATCCTCATGGATTCAATCTATGCATATATTTATATAGTATCATGTCACAAGTGTTCAATCATATTTCTCCACTGCAATGCACTCATTTCTCCTTTCTGGTAAAATGGGAATTCTTCTCGGCTTGCTTGTCATAAAGCCCAATTCACTTTTGATCCGTACCTCTATGCAGCCATAACCGCTTATTTTCATAAAAAAGATGAGAAAAAAAATCTGAGCTGTAGAGTAAATTTACATGGTTTTAAGCTGATGGCATAAAGCATCTAGTTCAGGGCAACTTTCATGATCCCTTTTTTTCTGCTGTAAAACAAATTTCGTATTACCATGTAAGGTTTAGCATGCATAATAATATTGCTTAGGTTTTTTAAACAATGAGCAACAGAGTTGAGTGTATCAGTGTCGCAGGGTAAAATATGCTAGATTCATAGTGGGTAAAGCTTGACAGTGGCAATGTAAAATGCTTAAGAATAAGGAAGAACGATAAAGAAAGAAGTGAAGTCTTTTGCCCTCCTCTTCCCTTTTTATTGTGTGTCTTGGACAGTGGCGGATTATTGCTCTCCTTTCATGAGCATTTACATTATTGTCTTGACTTGAGTTTGACAATCGACATGACATGCAAATTGAATGGGAACAGGCAACGAACCCGGTGAAAAACTAAAGTTCATCCAACTAAAAAGGAATTCGTGTTTGCATTGAAAACATAAAAATTTCTGTCAGAGTTCTTTTTAAAGGATTTTCTTGTCAAGTTTATTAAATTCCTCATGTCACTGCTTTTCTCTTTCTTAATTTGTAATTTTTATAGACTGGCTTTATTTTTTATGAGAAATGCCTATTCTTCACCCAAGTCATTTGTTCTTGACTTGATCACATTTTTTCCCTGACTTTTCTGTAACTTAAATTAAAACTTTGTACAAAAGCCTTATGACAAGTCAGAGTGACAAGTTTCCCGTTGCGCTTCCTCAATTCTCAACTTATATTCCTCATTTCACTAATTTCATCTTATTCTCTTTATTATTCTTTATCTCCTTTCTTCATCATATAAACTAGTTTTGATTCTTATTGAATCTTTTCCCGAGATCATTATTTTTTACGAATATTTTTTCATGTTTCCTGACATGACTTGTACGACACTTGCATCCAGAAACTCGTGGCCATGGTTGAATTGGTAGTTAGTCTGACCATTCAAGTGAAAAAGAACGGAAACACTCTCCCTTTTTATTATTTTTATTACATTTTTTTGTTATGATCAAAAGAGTGACTCACGCACAGTCACAGAGAGGACAAAGACATGAGAGATGAGAAGAGAAACAAGCAGATAGACAGTTTGCTACACTTATAGTTTTTATTACTATTGCATAAATGTTGTCAGAAATGAGGGAGATGTATCCTGTGATATTTTTGGTGCTCCTATAGTTTCTTTAGTGAGGAGACCCTTTAGGTTCCTTTTTTCTGCACGACTAGATTTGAAAAGGGTTCCACGGAGGAGAGCAGTATGTTGTTGGTTGTTGGAATAATCAGGATGGCGATAATAGTGAAAATTATTACTACACAGGATGTTAAACCATTTGTCCAAGTGACAAAAAATAATATATACAAATATACAGATAGGCATGCAGGTTTTTTTCTCTTTGCATCGATAAAAATTTTGGATACTTGGAAAGTTGATGATGCATAAATCGCTGAAAATGGCCGTTTTACTGTGAAAATGAGATGAATATTATTATTGCTGTTATTATTTCGATCATGATTCTTCCTTATCGTCATAAAAACCCTGATTCAGTTGAGAAGATAAAAATGGTAAAAATGTTGGGTGAAGCTTCTGATGCCACTGATGATGATGGTGGTGGTCGTCGGGTTGATGGTAATTTTTTATTGCATGTGAATGCGATGATAGGATAAGAAGAGGATGATGACATGAGAGCATGTAGAGCTACAATAGTGGCAAGATATTATAATGGGATATCATTCTTTGGGTTCTTCCTTAATTTGCGTGTCCAGCAATAAATAACGTTTTGCTTGTCAAACGCAAAAATTGAGAGGAAGGAAGGGGACTCTTCTTCAATACTTCACACAGTAGCAGAACCAATATTGAAGTTACTGCATATTACACTCCAGCTATATAAATGGTGATTAGTGAGTGGAATGCGGGACATGTTTTTAGTTCTTTCAACTATTGTGAATGCTATTATCTAAACTTAAATGTGGTATTGGCAACTATAAATACTTTATCGATAAGTTTTTTACGCGATATTTATGATGTTGAGAGATGGGTTGAGTAGCGCTTTTTATTTTTAGAGTTGAATCTTGAACCATGTAAATATGAAATAGGTAGTAATGCTGGTTACCAAACTGGTGGTGATGTTAAAGGTCATTAACATAAAGTGTCCGTTTCTGTGTTATATATGGCATATTGACTGGTAGTCCTTCTGAAATATTTACTTGATGAAGCTGTTGTGTCTCTAGTCTCTTTTGTGATGATCAGGTTGAAAATAAAGGAGAGCATTTCATCGCCTTTGTTGTCCACACTCATCCCATTATGCTCATGTCATGTTAAGAATCGAAAGTATTTTTTCAATTATTACTCCAAAATGAGTCTATCTGGCTGGGTGGTAGCAGAACTGTCATACATGCAGACTAATGTGCTACAATTTTTGGTAGCTTTCATTTAATGATAAAACTGCTTATCCAACATCGCACGGGTGGTTGTGAATTGGTGAGGTACATGCCATGCATTCTAAATTACTTTGCTACTATTTTTGCTTTATGTAAATTAAATTTTTGCTCTTTTTGTATTTACACAGATTTTACTGTCATCTCAATGCCAGCTTAGCTAGTCAGTCCGGGTCGGTGCATTCAAATGGAAGGATTGATAGCGAGGACAACGTATGAACAACTTTTAGTCAAATTAATACCACAATCTCTGATGTACATTTGTACATACATACATTATCATCATAACTCATCTTCATAAAAAATAGATTAAGGTAAGCCAATGTTACAATGCAAGTACTAAAAATATGTAATGGGTGCAAATCTTGATGTGACAATTTGTTCCCCTGTGATTTTTCAATGATTTTAATGCTAATTTCGATTTTGGCTAGGGCTAGTTACTTGGTGTCTTTGGCTGCTCCATATCTTCATCATCACTACTACTGTCTTCTCCAAAATGCTGAAAATGCTGAATGAATACAATGGCAAACGAACTTGAGCAGAAAGTTTTATAGAGGTACGTATATAATACACATGAAATGTAATGAATGACACTTTTTAACGGCTAAAATATTGGCAGTCCATTTAAGCAAAATTCCCTCGCTTTCACTTTTTACTGGATACGTATTATTAAGCCATATTTTTGGTCGGACCACACAAAACGAATGGATTCTTGATAACTGTTGCTCTTATTGTTTCAAGATTGCCGAAAAATTAAGTTGAACATTTCATAAAATACGTACATATGTACAAATGACATACTGCTTTGGGTGCATTATTATTGCCTGTCTATAAAAAGTATGTTGTATTGCCCCTTGACACTTTCTGTCCTTGCCCTTGTCTTTTCGATTTCATTTTATATTCCTACAAATACTTTGAAAGACACCCAGAAAATATGCATACTTAATCAGCTTAAAGTTCACTTTCATTTCGCTCTCATTCTTCATTGTCTTTTTTATTTATTTTAAATGCGTAAAACAAAGCAAATAAAAAAATTGTGAAGTTTTTATTGCACCTACCTACCGGGTGCCCACTCGTTGTTGTTTTCAAGGAAGTCGATTGCATTGATTCCAATCAATACACTTGTTTCAACAACCTCATGATATTTGCCTTTCCATCTTACTATCACTTGCTCATCCTAATTCACTAGCTTGCGCACACATTTGTCCAGTGCGACGTTTGCAGATGATTTCATTTTGACTCTCTTTCTAAATATTTCTTCATTTTCATTATGCATACGAAAAAATTGTGAGTACGTATTAAACAAGTAAACAGGCAAAGCTAATAACTTTGAACAATGGAACTGAGTTTGCATTTACGATTAGAAGAAAGAATGGATAGGATGGAGATGCCCTTGACCAATATCATTACCACTCCTTTTAGATTATTCTAATGCTCCCTTGTCTTGATTTCCTTTTTTTCCAGTAAAGCACTCAACTCGAAAACTAAAGTTGTATAATAATTGTGTAATAATGTTTATGCAATGCATTGGTAAAGAGAAAAGGGATTTTTTTCAAGAAAAACAACAATAAATAGAAGCACAAAGTGATATAGTGAACTAAGGTAGAGTGGCAGGAATAAAGATGGGTACATGGACCTATCAGCATGAAAGATAATACATATTATTTGTCTGCTAGTTTTATGCTCATTGTCAATGTCAGGGTGAAATGAAATCAGGTTGCTTGCGGTTGTAAACTGGAGCACTAGACCTTTGCGTTCTTCTTCAATCTTCTTCCTTTTTATGATCTTTGATGGCTACTTCATGCTCATCAGAACTTGCTGTTTTCCACTTTGTGTCTTCACGATTCCAGTGAAATGGATGACGAGACTGAGACGACAAGTCAAGTGCATACACATCATGTAATCGTCATTATCATTTTCTCGCCGTCGTTTGTATTATGGAAATTTCTTGAAACTGGTTCAATCCAGTAGTGCACGATGTGGTACTGATTTCTCTTCTCTGGAGTATCGCCGTCGTCGTGAGAAGGCTTATATTTTTTTTTGTTTTTTAAAGAAAGAGAGACCCTCCGTGTTACTTTACTCAATTCTCAAGATGAAAGGCCTCTGCAATTTTGATCCTTTTTTTTCTTTTCGGGAGATGGATTGGTTATTGGATGCGGATTGAGGATGTGTACCTATTACGTATTCATAATAATATTACGTGCAATATTATCATGCCTCGCTTTTTTTCTGGTTGTTTTGATGAAGGAAATGATGAGAATGCATTTTTAAGGGAAATTGAATCAAGGCACTTGTTTTTCTTGTTTTGAGTTTCCTTTCGTTTTCATTATTTCCACTCATCTCGTCTCGCTCCTTTACTGGAAGAAGGTGAGAAGGATGTGATGAACCCTGAAAAGGGTAACTACCACTACCTACCTGTTCATCTCTTTTTGGTTTTGGGAAATATTAGGTACTGCTGCACTGAAAAGGATGGATTATTATTATTGCGATCACATATGAATATGACTGCATTGCACATTATTACGTATTAGCATGATTGTTGTTTTGCTTCATCCTTCGGAGTTGAGTTCCATGGGAAAAAATTCGGGTTGGATTTTAAAATGAGAAAAAAGGGAGAGTGATTTTTTTTCTTTGTTGTCTTTTGTGAGCATTTGCATGTTTTACTGAGTCACTATCCCCAGCACAAAAAGGGCTACTAAGGATCACAAAAAAAATATGAAAAAGAAGGATTAGATTTTAATGGAATTTGGAATTTACTACAATTGATTTTTTAACGAAAAAATTCAGTTCTTCATGGAAAAAAAGAGTTTTAGTGTGGGAACTACAGAAGGGTAAATTGCTAAGTCTATAGAGAGGTAATAGGGTTACATGAGTCTTCGTGTTGTTGACATGAAAGAATAGACGGGAAAAAATGTTGCCTCATTGTTGGACAGGTAGAAAAACATAATCTATTGATGACTTGTTTTTCATGTGGTTAGGTGGCCAACATAATATTTAGTATGTAACATTTGAATTTAAAAAAATTCGTTTTGTTTCGGAAGGAAATGATTAAAACTAAACGGATAGGTTGACAGTTGATGGAAAATTCATGTGATGCTGCTGCACTACTCTTGAAAGTGTATGTAGTCAGCAAATCATTTAGATAAACTGTTAGTCTCTTATTTCATTCTTTGTCTCAGTTCGTTTATTTATCAGTAGAATAACTATGTGACGATGTTGCTGATAAAAAACACAATGTTGAAGGACCTACTTATCATTACGACTATTATTTCAATCTCCACTTCCAGGTCCACCCCGAATAAATAAAGAGACTTTTGATGTAGGCTGCTGTTGCTGAAGTTTTTGCTTCTTGAGGAGATGTACATTTTACAAATGTGGAAGCAAGCGGCTCGTGTCGCGTCCTATCATTTTAATAGCGGTTGCCATTCATTTGTGTGCACTTTTAAAAAGTTTGTTTGATGATATGGTTGTCAGGGAGTTGGAACTAGCAGACCTAATGTACCAGTGCAGCTGCTGGCTCTCTTTGCTGACATGGTGCTTCAAGTTTGTCGTTAAAATAATATGGGTGGCATACCAGTTTCATGATTGATTCCGCTTGTTTATTGTCATAGCACGCTTGTCCATCACAAAAAATCGCCGCACATCTCTCTAGCTTTACTATTCCATCAGCAGCAAGATTGTTGAGCGAAGTGGAATTCATCATCAGCAGAAATAATAATATGTAATCAGAATAATATGTGAATAGCATGGCCGGAAAGCAAACAAAGAGGGTACTTTGGTACTTGAGCAGAGGTCTGAGCACTTGAGCAGCACGCAGATTAAAATGGATACTTACTCGTTCTTCTGAGCGGAATTCCCTGTGCTCCCTTTCATCATTCAATCAGCATCTACATAAATAAAACAGGAGAGAGAGCAAATGCAACGGTCAGCAAAACAATGAGAGAAAATCCGGAATTGAGTTGATCCGTGTTGTTGGGAGCAGAAGATGATGATAGGATGAAGGATATAGTATTTCCACTTTGCTAATTCCTGTTCAAACACTCGATAGATTGTATGGTTGAGAATCGCTCGAGATGATGCAGTTCATTTCATTTGAGATTACATCATGACAAGACTCATTGCTTTGTTCCCTCTCTTTGTGCCGACGACTGGCTGGTTGAAACGGGCTCATCAACGGAAAAAAATAGGCAAAGGTGTTTCTGGGTTTATTTATTTGTGATTGAACGATCTACCTGTTCTTGATCTTGATTTTAATTAATTAACTGTCTCTGGCAAACTTGCTACAAGTGGCTTAGTGAATGGGCGTGTTGCTGGATTTTCTGATTGGAATCGGCAATAGACAAAGTTGTACGGTGAAGGGCTGTAGTTGTAGAGCAGTGGGGCTTTGATTAAGAGAAATGAGCAGGTTGATTGGAGTAGTGGAGGGCAAGGTTACGTTTGTCACCAGAGGGAGGTTTATACTAGAAGTAAGGCTTACTATGCAGAATACACTCTCTATACCTATACAGACTTCCACCTATGCATTATACACATGCATGAATTTCGAGACGGATGGAAGGGGAACTCGGAAACATATCTGGTGAACGTCAAATCAGTCTCTATTTCTTTGTTTTTTTCTCATTCTTTACTCAATTCATTTATTCCGGGCATATGCCTCGCCTTGTTTCCCTCTGGCAACAAGCTATATCTACTCATACAACTCGTCAGTCAGTCTAGCAACGGCGACATGCCTCCATTTTGGTTCCTGCACATTCAGTGATAAAGAAAGTGGAATAATTGCTGTTGCTGTAAATGGTGTCCCCTACCCATCCATCCGTTCATGCACCATCTTTTATCCTTGCATTTTCTTGTTAGAACTGTGTAGGTGCTCTCTGATAATATGAAAGAAAGGTGATACGATGATGCTATAACGATGGAAGGAGAAAGAGAGAGAGAATCGTCATAGTAGAATTTGATAAAAACCCCAACTTACAACTCAAATATATTCCCCTTTCTCTGCCTTCAGTATAATTCGGTGTCTTTGAAGAGAAAGATGGGTTTCCATCGTTTTTCCCTTGGTTTCCTTGGTACGTGGGATATGTGTCGTGTTGTTGTTGTTGCTCCTCTGCTGATGTCATTCTCATTCCACATATTTTTCCTCCTTTACTCTCCATCTTGTTTTCCTCCTTGTAAAGCCTCCATATCAGTACGAGACTGCTGCTGCACAAGTTGTTTGAGCTTGGCTTTCTGAGGAAGAAGTAAGCAACCCCTCCTCGCCTGGGCGCTTCGTTGATGGTGGTCTGCCGACATCCTATAGTCTAGTCAGTCGTCCGAATGGAGGAGCATTAACCAACAAAACACATCTCCTCAAAGCATATTCTCTTTCTCGCCCTCTCTCTCCTTTTTTCCCTTTTTTACTCCTTCATTCGTCGTTATGTCGCGGGTTATCATTGCATTGTACTGCATTTCAATGCATTTCACTGCACTGCAATAAACGACTTTCCCCTTCCGTCCGACAACTCCTAACTCCTCCATCCACTTTACTCCTCTCTCTGATATTCTGAAAATAAAAGGGGGAGACTATTTCTCTCGTTCGCTGCATGGAATGCACTTTTTCTTCTGTAAAAATAAGTTTTTTAGGGAAAAAAACTTTTATGTGTTTTTTCGTAGACTTGATCCTCTTTTCTCTTCCTCTTCCCCCTTTTCTCTTTTTTCCTCGTGGCCTGTCAAAACTCTGGAGAATACACTTTCTGCCTCCTGCCTTCCTAGAATGCTCGATGCTCTCACCATTTCTATGCGAATCTTACATATTTTCTCGAGCAACATTCATCATCGCCTCCATCACCATTCCAAAAAAGCAAAGGAGAAAAAATCAAGAGAGATTTATTCCCTCCTGTATACTCGAGAAAAAAACTTCAACTCCATCTATGATGCTGACTACTCCATTGCATTCTTCTGCATCTTCTTTCTCCATTTTAATGGCCACTTTACTTCAGTTCAGTTGAGTGCAGACTGGAGTCCACAGTATCTGTACTATCGAACGAATGGTTGGACTGAGGGTCACTCGCATTTAAAATGGGCTAGATGTAAAAAAAAGTAGAGAAAGAGAAACTCTTTTTAGAGGAAAAGAGAAAAGTGTAAACTCTGGAGAATTTATGTATTTCTGTCCTCCTGGAGGAGATGGATGGACGGAGAAAGGAAGCTGCTTTTGGAGTCAGAGTGTCAGTTGAATAATTTATTGATGAGGCGAAAGAGAGCATACAGGAATAGTATATATGGTTTTAGCAGCTGTGTTGGAGGAAGTGTGCGTAAATGCGCCTTCGATATATACTCCTTCACGTTTCCTTATTAGCGACGCTATCACGTTGCTGGACGTGCCATTGTTTACGGA
>JAQIXX010007943.1:0-10229 GCA_034700605.1 Willowsia nigromaculata | reverse complement strand
GAGCTACGGTCTCCTTCACTTTTTAACAGTTTGATGCAGGCTCACGATCCTCAACTAGCACAAGCAGGTAATATAATACGCTTAACGTAATACCTTTATCGCTGCAATTGAATTTTGATTTGTGATTACATTCCTGAAACTGATATTTACTAAAATGTAATGTTACTGCAGGGACGAGACCAATCAGTGGATTCATGGATCATGACTACCCTCCAGTTATACAGCAGCGTATTGTCACGGAAAATCTCTATACAATTTCCCACAACGCTCCTATCCCTCCTGAACTTAATGAAATGCTAAGTCGTAAGAAAAAATCATAATAAGCATTAATTTATTGTCAACTTTTACTTCATTAACTTTATAAATAATTTTTTTCTGATTTGAATTCATGTAGAGGGGGAGCCCAAAACTTGTCACATGGGAGTGTTTGCTGAGATTTATAGAGCTTGGATGGCAATTGAAAGTGATCTGTATATGTGGGACTTCCGAGATGGGTTAGCTATCGATACATTTTCGAACTTTAACATAATTAGATAGCGAATTCCAAGAAGTTGGTTCTTTCATTGCAGAAGTGACCTATCCTTTTACGATGGCTTGAAGGAGCCCATCATTACAATGGCATTAGTGCCTACAAAACCAAATGTGTTCGTATCCACAATCAACCACCTACTGTGTGTTACCACCGCCTCGGAAATAGTGATTCTTGGATTCGTGTTGACCGATCCTTCTCTTCCCATGTCTCCTGCTTCTCAAGGTTGAAATAAAAATAATTTGAAACATACTTTATAAGTTAATACTAATAAATAGATAAGTTTCTGTTAAACATGAAAAGGTTTTAATAAATACTTTTTTATGATTGCTTAGTCATGGAGCTGGTGCCACAGCCAATTTTTGTGATATCTTCTGACAACCTAAGATTTGTAGTTGCACACGGTACAAAATCCGGAAGAATATTTCTGGGGGCAATGAATGGAACTATTCACGAAGTAGGATATCAAGTAATGAAATAATATGCACGTACCTAAACTTTTCGTTGGATTAATTACCGTTGCTCGAGTTAATCTATATGCTCAAACTAACTCTATTGTGTTACGAACACAGTCTGGCCGCGGTTGGTTTCAAGATCGTTGCTGGAAAAAGGATCTATCAACTGGTTATTTTTCATCGTTTTTCAAATTCATGAACTCAAGTGGACAAGGGGATGCTGTCATTCAGATCGCTAGCGATGATGAAAGGAATATACTTTATACAAGAAGTGTGTCGGGAGCGATATATGTAAGGGTCCCCTAAAATTACTGTTATTGGCTTTATGTTCTTCCATGAGCTTATCTTTAAATTGAATCATGCAATGATAAATATGGTGTTGATTCTTTATAATTAGGCGTACGATCTGGGAGCAGACGGCAGTGCTTTTAAGTGCATAGGAAGTATGACTCTGGAAGGAATCGTAAACGAAGTTATTGCGGTTTCAAAGAAAACTTTGGAACCCAACTTGGTTAAAAAAGTGCTGACAATTTCCCCCATACAAATGGGTAAGTTGGAATATTTATTTCAAACTTTGGTGAATTCCTGACAGTTTCATTTAAATCAACCACGTACTATTTTCGTTTGTCATAGGTGAGATGTGCTTAGTCGCTATACTGGAAAGTGGAGCGCGGTTATATTTTACCTGCTACAACCCGGTAAATAATTCTGCCCGTGATATCAACACACGACCAAACGCCCTCCGTTTGATTCACATACGCTTGCCTCCTGGTCATTGTCCAGCCACGTCACTTCAAAGACCTTCCGCTGCTCACTTGGCGTACAACTCAGCAGGTTATAATTTGATACTAATTAATTATGCTTTAGAATTTCCTTCGGAATGAACAAACGTACAGCTAAACTTTTTTCTCTTTGTTTAGGCATATTCGCTTTGGCTTCACATGTAAATCAAGAACAAGACAGCTTCTGGTTAATTAGTCCTTTGCTATATCCAACACAGTGTCTTTCAGAAGTGTTCCATGTCCACAAACTACCGGGGCGTGCTCTAGCGATTGACATGATTCCAAGCGCAGATCATGATTTAAGTTTGCAGCAAGTGCCTGATATTGTTTCCCAACATTTGAAGTGGCACAAACAAATAGTTGTGCTTACATCATCAGGAAGTATCGTGTTTCGTGCTAATAAACCGTATGAAGTTTTAAAGTCCACGTTGTTGGAAAGAAATGGACCAGAAAACATTAGGGGACATTTTGAATTAGGGTTTGGAAGAGAATATCCGTTGTCAAATTCACTGCTTTTGGCTGTTCATCCGTTCGATCGTGTTGATCAAACTGTATACGACATGGCCGTGAGAGCGTTGTTCTTGTACGGAAACTTTGAAAACGTAGCTCATCACAGTTTTGATGGTCGAATGCAAAGTAAATTGTTACAAAACATATTATAATTAATAGTTCATGCATCTATTTAGACTCTAAATTTTGGAGTACTAACTGTTTTGTTTATGACATTCTAGGTCCTCATGATCGCTCCTTAGAATTCAATCCCAACCTTGTTTCAACTCCTCGACAAGACACTTCTCAACAAATGTACAACGTCCCCAATGATTCACAAGGCTATAGAAGTCCTCCAGTTTCAGGAAGTCCTTACCCGCACTCAGGGATGTCTCAACAACAGTTATACACGTCTTCGGGAATGCCCATTCAACAACCTATGGGAAATGTTCAGGATAGCTACCAGTTCCCATGTTCGCCAAGGCACGATGCGATTTATCTTGTGGTTGGTCGTATCCTATATGAATTCTGGCATCGTCCTTTAGTGAAGACTGCTAAGACGAATGAACCTGACGCTCCTAAAATGGTAGTTATTTGTTTTTAAACACTGTTGTGAAACGTATGTTATTCATGTGACAAAATTGATTGCAGTAATACATTGAGTCTATAATTTGATTTAAGCTTGT
This sequence comes from Willowsia nigromaculata, assembly GCA_034700605.1. NCBI lineage: Eukaryota > Metazoa > Arthropoda > Collembola > Entomobryomorpha > Entomobryidae > Willowsia > Willowsia nigromaculata. The sequence goes on along the minus strand of JAQIXX010007943.1, from coordinate 7,288 downwards.
TCCAAACGTCCAGGGAGATGAAGTAACATATGCCACAGCGTTTCTGCATAGTATTCTAGTTTTCTTGAATGAAAACCCATCTCTCTCTGTCGTTAGGTATAAATATCACGATTGCGTACATTACGTTATTTTGAGGATGGTTAATAATTTAAATGCTAATCCTTGATCCTTATTCATACAGGACACCAGCTTTTGGAACAATGAATGTGCCTGATGGACGGCAGTTGCAAATTCATGAATTCGAAAGAAATTCGATCGTTGCATTGAAGAGCTTTTTGAGTATAGCGCTTGAAGTTTTAGGCATGTGGAAAATTTTATGCGACCACCAATTTCACATTGTTCTACAGGTATTTTGCATTTTGATTTTTTGTGCTTGTGTGTGCTTAGTCGTTTTGAGCATTTTTGAGAAGTTATTTTTAATTTGACCTAATTATAAATATTACAATGAAAACTTTAAAAGGGTCTTGACGAGCGATTACAAACAACTACGATGAGGCAGTTGATAATAAATGGACAAAACACCGTTTCAGTGATCATCAATGCTCTTATAACAAAGTAAGCACAGTAAACTATATCTTCCGTGATTAACCATTATAGATCAGATGAATGTATTGATCTATAAATACTTTGCTTTAAATTTACAGATATTTGGGTGACAATGCTGCTGTTGATGCCATTAGCCTTCGTCTCCGAGAAGTATGCCCTACTTTGTTCAGAAATGAAGATGCAATCGGCTCTAAGGTTGCGGAAATCTTAGCTAAAGTGAAAAATGTGACTGATGGCACCGAGAAAGAAGCTTTGTTGAAGGAGTCCCTCATTCTATCAGAGAAAATATCTGGGCACAGCAGAATCAATATTAATAATTTTTGCCTCAAGTATGGGGAACTTGGATTTCCAGTGGGCGCAGTTCGATTGGTTGTTTCATCCGCTAAAGCTGGAGATCCAGATAATCTTGCAGTAAACGCAGTAAAATCAGCTTCCGCCAACAATGATCCAGCTAGCATCAGAGCTTTTCAGAATCGAACAGAAACGTACAAAGTCGTGTTTGACATGCTGGACCAATATGTTTCTGTTGCAACAAACACACAGTCGCCAATAACTAGAAATAAAGATGACTCCTTGCAACCCAATCAAGCCCAAAAATTGGCTGACGAAACCATCCACGCTATACTGTCCTCTGATGACGAAGTGTTCCATATTACATTGTATAACTGGTTGTTGGAAAGGAAGTTGTTTGACAGACTTTTAGAAATCAAGCATGGATACTTGGACTCATTCTTACAGCGGGCAGCAGAAGCAGTTACGACAGGAAAATGGCCTGGAGGTAGCACCCCAGCCAATGATACAAGAGTGTTAGATTTACTCTGGAGACATCATGAAATGAATAATAACCATTCAGCTGCTGCCCAAATATTATCGAAACTAGCAGAGTCCACAACGTAAGTCTTTTTATATGTCTTTTTATCTTTAAATATTATACTTTTCAGAAAAATACAATAAGAGTTTGTATGAAACAATGATTTCGTGATTATGTTTACAGAACTGGACTCAATCTGCAGCAGAGGTTAGAGTATCTCTCTCGCGCGATTATGTGCTGCAAAAGCACTTCCCGACGAGGAGATCTGCTTGAGGCCCTGGAAGATAAACTAGACGTTGCCCGTATCCAAAAGTCAATACTGGATTCAGTAAATGCTAGGATTACTTCCATCACCTCGAGAAACCGGCCGGGAGAAGTGCCGCCAGAACTTAAGGCGTTTGAAGAGGCTTCTGAAAAGTTAAATTCGCAACTTTTAAATATAACACAGGTATGGTAAAGAAATTCAAATATATTGTCATGTATCCTTGCTCCTTTCGTTTTAGTAACCGCAATAAATTATGTTTACTCATTTTGGGCAGCTGTATAGTGACTTCGCTCATCCTCTCAAATTGCACGAGGCGAAACTGGAAATATTTCATGCTGCAGGTCATGCTGACCGAAAAGTAATTGAAACCGTATGGTCTGACATAATTGAATCAGGTAATTATTTAGAATTCTGAAACATTTTGAAAACCTGCATAAAAGTTCGTATAACTATAAGAATTGTGTTGATTTTGCTTGTTTAGAATTGAGCTCCATAAGTAATCGGCCTGCCGAGGTTCATATGGACTTACTACGGAGAAAGCTTGTTGCGATTGGAAAAAAGTATGCTGCTTCTCCCTCGTTTTTCCCTATAGGTAAAATGATTTATAATTGGTTACGATTACAATAATTTCATTTTCTATTATCATTCATTGATTTGATCAAACTTATTGCATTTTACCCTTAGAATTTTTAATTGAGCACCTGGAATACATGAAACCTCAAGATACTGAAGACATCGGCTGGGTGTTTAAAATAATGATGGATGTTGGAGTGACCTTTTGGGATGTTCTATTAATATATGAAAAGTATGTTTGATTCAAATCGTGTGGAGCGAACTTTTATCATTGGAGTGATTATCATTGTTCTTTTGTAGTTCTAAGAAAAATATAATATTTATTGTCTGACAAATAGACTTTGGAAAAGGCTGAATACTAAGGACAATACGACCTCGGACGAAGTTCAAATCGCCAAAGTTGTCATTCACATGGTGGATTTGTTTGCCCGTGGGGATGTTGATCTAAGAAATGTATATCATTTAAGGTAAGTATGAAATATCCCTTAAATCATTGTTGACTTATGGGTGCACTCATGTTTGATGTGTCATGAGAATGTCTACTAATTGTCGGTTCTATTCGGTTTAGATTGGAACTCCTGGAAAAATGCAAGCAGCTAGTAGCTCACATGATGGTTGAGTTTTCTGGCAGGACTGACGACATGAGACAGATTAAATTACAGTTGGATCGTGTCCAAGATAGACTTGATAGATGTAAAGTTAATTAAATTGTCTGAACTTTTGCATGCATGTGTTACCGAGACTTCCTAGAGCCATGTTTTTGAACAGCGCTCGTAATGATTTCATAAAATATTATTCTCCTTAAAGTTTATATCAAGTATTTTATTGTGTAAAAACACTGCTGTATTTATTCACGTGTGCATGGAACATGCGATTGACCTTACTGACAACAATACACACATGCGTGTATAAAATATATGGTTAAATAATGTATTTTAAATATTGCCCATGTAGTAAAAAAGTATTGGGATTTGTAATAATTACTTGAAATGGTCCAACAACATGGACAAATCTTATGTGTTAAATTATTATGCATTTAATCATACATCCATATTGATCATGATCCATTGTTTGCACTAGCAACGCTACATGCCCATGTCCGAAAGGGTTGAAGAACGTTGGAATATAAGCTCTCATCACGTCAACGTTCAACAAGAAAACACTTCTATCCGTAGATCTCCGCAAATAGAAGTGCTATGTTTATGAGCGGCAAGTTGGATTCATGCTATTGACACCCTTTCAGGTGTTTTTTCTAAAACATGTATGCATTTTTACAATGCATGATGAATTCTTACATAAGACCTCTAACTTCTTTTCTTACATTAATTTATTTTGTTTTGATTTAAGTTTTCACGCTCATCGAGTGTGTGCGGAAGTAGGAAGACACCAAAGTCTAATTATTGATGACAGTTGGTTTCGTGCCCAAATTTGATGTCCTTCTGATTACTGACTCTGCGTTAATTTGATTGTCTAGTGCAGTGACAGTTTCATCTTTTTGCATTTTCAATGCTATAGTTTTGAACAACTTCAAAATGTAGTTAGTTGATGGAGTGTGAACTGTGTAAATGTGCATTGCTGATAATAATTATGTGTTCGAAATCAAGATTTCACTGGTGAATGCAGGTTCCGCCTCGGAAAATGATGGGAATTAAGTTCCCCATCGCTTATAACATTTCTGATTTTAATTATCAATGTTTATGCAAATGTGCAAATGCAAAAATCAGCGTTGCCAATGATGTGAGATGAAAACTAGTAGAAAAAATTTAAACGTATTGATGATGCGCTCATTATGTGCAGCTGCTGCAGTTTGTAAAACGAGTGCACAACCCTTTCATTGTTTATGAGCCACCGTCAACCGTCATCCATTAACGGTAACGGTGAGTTTAATTAGCTTGATGATTTAATTATTTACTCACTATACATGTTGGGATAGGTTGAGAATTCTTGAAAATACATTGACGTCACGTGTTATGTACTTAACTTACCTAATGCCTAAGTTGCAATACTTTATTTGCATAAAGATGATTGGGGAAAAGATGAGGAATGCTTAGCAGCTCGCAGTTCTTTTTAGTACAAGTAACATTAGTAACAAGATTAATGCTCCTCATGAGATATCAGGGGCGTATTTAGGGGGGGGCAAAAGGGGCATTTGCCCCCCCCCTGGACGGAGAGGGGGAAGAAAAAAATGGAACCATTCCCAGATAGACAAAACATTTTTTCCCAAATAGTCCAAATTTTCTTTAAAAATTCTTCAATTTTCTTTGCAAATTGTCAAATTTTCTTCGCAAATTGTCGAATTTTCTCCGCAAATTGTCTAATTTTCTTCAAAAATTGTCAAATTTTCTTCACAAATTGTCAAATTTCCTTCACAAATTGTCAAACTTTCTTCACAAATCGTCTAATTTTCTTCAAAAATTGTCTAACTTTCTTCACAAATTGTCAAATTTTCTTCACAAGTCAAATTTTCTTCAAAAATTCTCAAGATTGGCTCAAAAGACCTCAAATTTCCTTAAAAATCCTCAAAATTTCTTTAAATTTTTTTATTTCTTATTAAAGAGTCTAAAAATGTTCCCATGCAAATTCCTATTAAAATATCTCAAAAGTTCTCAACGGTTCCTTTAAAAGTCTCAAATTTTCATCAAAAGATTCAAATTCCAATTTAAATATTTCAAAAAATCTCCAAAAGAAACTGAATTTTATCAAAACCTCCTAAAATTCCATTTTACGTCAAGTTTTTTAAAAATATCGAATTTACCTAAAAAATATTGCAATTTTCATTCGAAATCTTCCAAAATTTCTTCAAAACGGTCCAAATTTCTTTCGAAATATCTGAAATTTTCTGCAAAATCTCTTGGATTTCCCTCAAAATATCACTGATTTCTTTGAAAATATCGGAAATGTTCTGCAACTTCTGTTAGATTTCCCTCAAAATATCTCACATTTCCTTAAAAATCTCTTGCCCCTTACTTTCAAATTTCCTTAGAAATCTCTAAAATTCTCTAAAATTTCCATCAAATTCTCTCAAATTTCCATAAAATGCCCTCAAATTTCCATACAACTCTCCAAGATTTCCCTCAAAATATCCAAATATGTCTTCGAAATGTCTCAAACTTTTTTTCAATGCTTGGCAAAGCAAAATATGTTTATTGTACCGTCAAAATAGGCAAAAATGGCTAAAACCCGATTTGAAATCATGAAAGTGCTTCAAAATAAGCACAAATTTTTGAACACATAGAAAATGCTATATTTACTTACATATCAGTGAAAAAAATTGCCCCCTCCTGGATCAAATTCTGGATACGCCAGTGATCCTGTCAAAACTAATATTATATACAGGAGTTTACTATCATAGCCAAAGGTAAAGACACCTTTTATAAACTCGTGTAACGGCAAAGAGTAAAATTCGACTTGTGCGGTTTGTAAAAAATTTGAAATATCATTTAAACATGTATGAACTGATAATATAGGAGACGTCAAAATTGCTTGTATGACAATACAGTGAGGGTCTAACCATTTTTTGGCTTGTCGAGAACGTTTTGAGACGTGTTGGAATTCTCCAAAAGTTTGTAAAGTTCACTGAAGATTTGCATTTACTTGAAAGGTTTTGATATTTTATTTTACAGTAAGTCCAAAAATTTCAGTTTTATCAGCTAGAAAGAATTATTTGTGGCTTTTTATTTTATAAGTACATCCCACCACATTTAAAGAAGTCGGAAATTATCCTTAAATAATGCCACGTGACCGATTTACTAGCCAGTCACTTGGCGTACACTCGGAAGCCCAGACCATGTGTTTCCATTACTATAACGGTATCTAAAGGAATTGTTGATTTAAGTTCTTCTAGCGTATATAAATATGCAAATATATAAATAAACAGATCCTTCTCAAAAAACTCTTGAAATTTAGTTCTAGTATTTTTCATAGAATGTGTAAGTGCGTGTAATGCCACTACACAAAATCTGTTGGTTCTCTCTTTTCAAACGTTTCAGCAAATCAGTTTATTGTTTTTCTTGTGTTTTCGTCGTTTAAGACATTGCTAAATGTCTTCCAATTTTAATAGTTTCCCGCGTTTTTGAAGGTCTGGACAACTGGTGTTGGAAAGTCGTTCGAGAAAAATCACCCCATAAAAGCAAACTACAGCTTAATTACGCAACCAACAACAAAATTAAGAGAGGAGAAAAATTCGTAGAAAATGAGTCATCATTTTTCAAACATTAGTACCAAACGGAGTTGTAGTATTTAGATGAATAAAGGTGTCTCTACATTTGACTGGGGTTGCAGCTTTGAGAATACGCTTTTCAGCCTCGACTTTCAATAATTCCGCGTACATTTTAAGTTTGAATTTTTGCACCCAAAATACGGATATTTGTGAGCATTTAGTTTACATTATTCTAAATTTTCCTGCAGTATTATTACTGATACCAACAAACATAAATTTTTATTTGAAATGTACATTAAGTGAACCATTAACTTATAAACCAAAATATATTAATACGTTTATTCACGTCGAGATAATGAGATAATAAAATTAAGCAATGTTTTTAAGGTTTGTGTATATCATAACCTACATGATTCCACCAAAGACTTACAAGATGAACAAATTTTACCCGTAAGAGGGGGTTCTGTAGCGAACCGAGCCCTTAACGTAGCAACACAGCACAAAACATTATTCTCATCAATCTTCGGAACAACGAATTTGTCATGCCAAAAGTATTCGTAAAAATATGTCAATAATATACAAATTCACTGTAATTTCCTAACAATATTACCAACGTATTCAAAACCTTCATTAAAATGGTCTTTTACGCCGGTTTTGATTTTTATATATAACAAAATACATACACTGTTTAATAGTGGCAAAAAATTACCTCAAAATTTTCATGAAACTATGAATTTTATAAAAATCGGCACTCAGATGCATCGACTTTATGTAAAGAGTCAGAAGCGAGTTTCAAGTCGCCCAAGTGGTGAAATATGTCATAGGATTTTATCAAATGCATTTCGAAACAGGTTGCCTTACGGACGTCGTTCCTGCTTTTTCATGTTTAATGTTACGTATTATCCGGCCCAACAATACTCATCTTAAATTTAGT
>JAQIXX010007942.1:0-10229 GCA_034700605.1 Willowsia nigromaculata | reverse complement strand
AAACCTATGGATCTCTTATTATATTCATGTGTAATTGGAATGATCTGCAAATAAAGTCAATGAATGAATGAATGAATATTTCACAGCTTTCATGAAAAAATACTGTCATACCTGAAGGATTACTCGGTGTCTGTTTTCCTAACGCTACATTTATTTTTGGTTTTATTGTTGATTAAATTAACACTCGCCACTTGTACAACCGACGGTATTGGATTCGAAATCAGAGGCAATATTTAGTTAACTAACGACGGTAAAGAATTCGGGGATCAAATATAGAGCTTTATTACAAGAGAATTTTACAAATCATTTATGTCTCCATTTTTCATATGGGATGCAGGAAAGATGATTACGCAACTGCTAGGGACATGAGGCTTCCAAGAATGATAAGCAGAGGTACGGCGAAAAGCATGGAGGCGGTGGAAGGCGTTTCCGGTTTCCAGAGATCGGTCGTGTTGCAAAGGTTCCCGGAACAGAGGCACCTCGTCTCATTCCCCGAGCCAATGCAGGGGACTTCAAGGTCTGCAATGTGAGGGCCACAATACCTTCGCTCCTCCGCATATTGGCTATACCAACAGACTTCGTCGCTGTCACAGACTTCCGAGCGAACCACATCTTCCTTGCACGCGTCCCCCGAACACACGTAGCATTTAACTGTAATTCAATTAAATATAGACTCGGGGTTAACAACTTCCAGTTTATGAGGAAAGCCATTGATTGGTGGGAAGAAAAATAAATTGTTCCACTCACGTGCACCAGAGGAGCCAATAGCTGTGAGCAGCACTCCAATCCAAATGAGTGGAAGAGGAGGCCCCTTCGTTGACTGCACCAACATCTTCACAATATTCCAATTTTCCAACTCAAAAGCAAAACTTGGAGTGTTACAAAAGTGAAAGCAAACTGAGTCTTTTCAAATAGTCAATTATTGCACGACAAAATTGAAGAGGTGGAGATTTTCTGTAATGGGAAATTACTTGGTGATTGCTGACTAAATTACTGGCTTGGTGATGAGGTGAAAACGGGATGGGTGAAGATTTCATATTTCATTTAGACGAGACAGACACCCACGCAATCGACGACTCCACAACTCTTCGCACAATTCATTTTCCAATAGTTTGTCAATTTTGAAGGGATCAAATGCAAGATTTAGATTGTGCAGCATTGATTTTCATACAAGCGAATCAAAAAGTTCTTATCAATCTCGCACAATTTTAAAATTAAACCGGAAAAGGTGCTAATCCATTTGTTAGCATTAGAGTCTCAAGACACCCCGCATGAAATGCATACCTTGCAGTTTGGTTTGTTAGTGTCAAAATTATTTAAACGTTAAAAAATATTTTTGTGCAATTTCTTGTTAATTTCTCACTTGGATAATCAGCATTTATAATTCTCCAAAAAATATTCATTAACTCCATTTTTGATGTGTGCAGTGAAAATGGAAACGCCTTCGTGCTCTCATGCCATTAAATGAAATGGTTTGGGGTAATCTGAGAGAATGAAATAATTCTTGCCTGAGACGCAACAAGGCATGGAAAATTTATTGCTTAAATGTATGTATGGCATTCTTTTAAAAAGATTTACAAATCCCGTAAAATTGATTCATTATGATTAGGAAATGGTCATTCAATTTTCGAAGACTCGAATAAAAACAGGGAACTGGAAGTGATTTGCTTATCTTGACGTCATGGCTGTTAGGAGGATGGGCCTTGTCCCTTATCCTGTGCTGGGGTTGTGGTCGCAGGTGTCTCGTTGGCGTTATCTTTGGTGGCGTCCGAAGTGGGTGGAGCCAATGCTGCTGCGGCTGCCTTCGCCATCAACTCCTTCTTCCTCTGAGCAGCCCTTTCCCAACGCTTGCCGACCTTCGGCCACTTGTTCCACTTGTCAGCCCCGGAGGGGGGCTGGAGTCCCAAAGCCTTCGTTTTCGCGTAGACTTCTCGATTGATCCAATAGAGGTCATTACACAGGCGCTTAAGAGGGTCCTGTGCAGGAAGAGCTTTCCAACGCTTCCCAAGCTCTTTCGACATCTTGAAGATGTTCCCACCACCGTTTTGTCGCTGGGCCAGTTGGTAAGCCTGGCAGTAGATGATGAAGGGATTGCCAGGGAGGCGACCTCTCTTTTCCTTTCTCTGGCGGTCCAGTTCCTTCTGTCGCTCGGGGGTGGGGGCAGGGGGAGGTGTCCCGAAACCCAGTGCGTTCCACAAACTACTCCAAACGGGCATTCTTTTTCCTTGCAGCTTCTCACTTTGCCTCAGATTCGATACTAGTCACCTCTCAAAGAGTTGCTCGTGGGTTATCTCAGAGGTTATCACTACTTCCTGGGTGGCTTGGCTTATCACTACCTCTCTGTATCCTATCATCTGAATTGTACATAATTTTTATAGAAAAATAGAGAAAAAGAAAGAAAATGTGTTTCCATGCGTCTCGGCATTGCATTGCTTGACCTTGACCTAATGACCTTACTTGGTCATTTCTTTTCGAACAAACTGAAAAATCTTTGAAGCCTTGAGATTATATTTTTGGTACAAAGCGGGATACTGATGAAGTTCGTGCTGATTGCTCGTGGGGCGTATTCATGCATGATGGTGTTTGTTCCAAGTAGCCTATTCCTCGTCGTCCTCTTGCTTTCGTTCGACTGCATCACCAACATTTTGAAAGAGATCACCTCCTCCCCCCCATCCTCTCCTCAGTTGATAAGCTTCTCTCTGTCGACTCCAGGAAATCAACCGTGACAACGGGATTCGTGGTATTTATCAGTATGCTTTTTGAGAATCTCCTGGAACATCATTTTCATTATCACCCATTTACTGGTGTGTACTTTTTCATATGAATTATGTGCTTATCCATCTCAAACATTCAAAGAGGCAGAAGAGAACACGTGTACGTATGACGGCAGCAATTATTATTAACAGAGTAAGAAGAAATATGCAAGAAAATTGAGAAAATATGTATGCAAATATGTACGTAATATTTGCAAAATAGAACATACAATAGCACAATTTTTCGCCAATTTTTACACTATTTTCATTAAAAATCGGCAAAAATGGCAAAATTTTCCAATTTCTACTCAATATGCACATTTGAAAGAATATTCATTTGCACATACGATCGCACATTACCAATTAATAGACATAAATTTTGTGTATATGTACATTAATTTGTGCAGATACAAATACTACTAGGGAAAGTGTGTCCTGTGTCCTATTTTTGGTTCAAAAATTTCTAAAATATTACTAAAATATTAGAAAACATGCTAAAACAGGGCCAAATATGCAGAAAATATCTAAAATATACATGTCCAAGGACATAGGATAAAATGGTCCAAAGTACGACAAAATAGCACAAAATATGACCAATATGCAAGCATAAAACGACTTGTTTCTACATGATTCGTTCACATCTCAAAACATCTGGCGATCGGTGAAGTAATAAAGAATAGGACAAATCCTAACTTCTCTTACTCTGATTATTAAGCTCAGTCAGATCTGCAAGTACCGTAAAATCCCAAATAGACGCCCTTTCCTGAATACGCGCCCCCTCCTAGTAGACGCCCCATCTAAATTAGCTTTCCTAAAACTACCGTGTTTACAACAGTGCGTATGTGTGTATGTAAGTGAACATTCTATACAATATTAAACTGCGTTTGCCTCAGACTTGCTTTTCAACACAGAGTGTACAAAATATTGCATGCATGATTATAGTTTTTATTGCAAAAAATGAAGTTTGATGAGAAATTCTTAAAGAACTTTTGAATAAAAAGTCGTGGAAGTAAATAGACGCCTCCCTCTATCACGCATTCCCTCCCAATAGACGCCCCGGCGTCTATGATCTGAAAAATCGGCGGAGTAAATAGACGGCGGGGCGTCCATTTGGGATTTTACGGTATTTACAATTGAAAGTACAGCTCAGCCGGCATAATATCGCTGTCACTCTCATATCCTCATCATTGTTATTGGTTATTGGTCATTAGAGATCTTGGATTTGAAGTTAGAGATTGTGGATTTGCAGTTAGAGATCTTAGAATTAAAGATCCTGGATTTGCAATTACCTAGACATCCTGGACTTGAAATTAGAGATCTTGGATTTACTAATTGGAGAATATTGCCCATAAAAATTAGCATTTTTTAAAATTAGAGAATGTGTAGGTAATTCTATTCGGTGACCTTTTCAACAGTTTTTACAATGACTGGTTTGAGGTCTCTCTTTGCACGAATGTAATCTCACGGTTCAAGCAAAATGCAAGAGAAGCATACCATACCATATTGAAAAGTTTAATGATTTTAATCGCGAACGAAAGGAAAATTACAGCACAAAAATTCTTTGTAAATTGGAAGCATCAAATTCTCAATAGTAAGATAAAAAGTGAAAGAATCCATAAACATGGCATAAATGACAAGAAAATATCAAAATATAATGAAAAGAGTGGAAGTTCACTTTTTTGAACTATAACTCAACAATTTTGCGCAAATGTTAAAAAACTGCGAGGTATTCTTTACTCAGCCTCAAATCTGAATATTTGATACGTATGGCTACACTTTCATTTTCTGCCTTAATACGTCACCGACGAAGCACGTTGACAAAAACGCTTAGTTAGACGAGTGAGCTTGTCCTGTAGAAGTGTCAAGGTTGACTTAAACAAAATAAATAACTTCAAAAAGTGTACTGGACAAGGCTTCAAAGAATGTACATTAAAGGTTTAGACATTCATTCATCTTGGGATTTTGTTAAAGCGAATAAAATTATCTTTTGAGATAAAAAGTTCAATATGAAGACACGATCAGCGTCCCGTACTTTAAGAAAGTAGCAGTAATTTGAGTAAAGCATGCCAAGTACGAAATAATTATATTGCACATTCTGAGTACGTATCACTGTCTATATAAACTGCTTAAAGGAAAACATTTGTTGAAGGAAGCGTCCCCTTAGACATAACACAATGGAGACTGGCAGAAATATTTTGATGGTCTTTTCTCCGGAATGAAACAAGTTTTGCGCTTCAGGTCCATACATCCTTTCATATCCTTTTCCCTGACCCTTCAATGAAATCATTCTTGTTTGTAAGATAGATGCTCAGTCAGTGCAGCTTGCATGCTGGCAACCATTTGATAGTGTAAATTGACTCTCAATGTTTGATTTTTCTAGAACCTGACCAATTTGTCAATTGCATTGAGCCCGATGTAGCTGGCAAGTAAGCGTGACGCTTTTAATACAAATTGAATGCATTTAATTTTTTTTCGTGAATTCACAAAGATCCCAAAACAGTTTTAAGATATCATTGATATCCTGATACGAGAACTAGTAGGAATTACTAGATTGTCACTGCACGTAAGTTTATTTCCAGACATGACCTTCTTCATTAACCTTTGTTCATTCCTAAAGCAGTAGTCATAATAAAATACACAAGAGCACATGTACGTGTCGAATTCTTATATACTTTGTCATATTCACCAATGACATCTTACAGGGTAGAACTGCTTTACGTAATTTCAACAAAGTCACGTACTTTTCCTGAGTTTTTGTTTGTGTCGTCTCTAGCCGGATTATATTTCATGCAAAGAATAACTTAGAAAGCGTCTAAATAAAGGAAAGAGGACGAAAGTAAAGTAAGCTTGAGTCATGTACACTTTCTAGCAAATTTATGAAACTCCAACCGCATCACAAAATGTATTTTAAGAAATGTGTATTTGTATTTGCTACAGTGTTAACCAACCGTTTTTTTTAATTCTAAAGGAAAGCGAGAGTGTATATGAGCATGTCTTCTTGAAGTTTTAACAATTTCTTCTTTCGAGTCCGTTGAAAAGCAAGTTGAAAAGGATTTTATCCATATATTAGGGACTTCCATTCTCCAGTACTGGTTTACAAGGATCTATCAAAATGTGGAGTCTTCACAAATAATATAAATTGGTTTATATTGAGGGTTTTTACTCCATCGACTTAATCCATAATAAAACAAGGCCATTCATTGTTCAAAATTTTTTTCGAAACGACTGTAGCTTAAGAGCTTTTTCAGAAATGTAGTAAGCGTTACAAACGTCATCTAACTTAATGCTCGTTAATTTTCGCTTCAGGCTATTCATAGGTAAAGATATAACGCAATATGTCATGACGAGCACTTGTGGGGTAAACTGGGATTTAAATATTGCCACAACGTTTACAAGTTTTTATCTTGGTAATAGTGGTATTAATAGTTTAACATTTTGATGCTTAAGAGAAGTAAAACATATTAAAGCGTTATATGAATAAGACACATCCAAATGCAAACTTTTGCTACATTACACTCGTCAACACAAATACGGATAACATACCTTTTTATTAGTGGCACAACATTATATAACGCTAGCACACCTATCCCTCTGTCATAATATTACCGCCTTGTGCACAAATTTATTTCAACTTAAATCAAACCCAATTTATAACCAGATAAAACGGTTTCATGCTTTCCTCGGAAAATGTTAAGATAGTGATGTCTTCCGCTAAATAAATTAGATTCAAAGACGCAACTTGCTTTGTCCTAGCTGAGCTCAACTGTAAGGTAAGCGCAACTTTTATGAGAGCAGCAATCCTTGAATTAAAATGAACTGAGTCAGACACAGGACTTCTAGGAATGTACATACTTACCATTACATTTTCCATCCCATAACGCGACCAAGCATCCACCATGGATTCAATCGAAATCGACTTATCTGAGGAATACACGAACAATAACAAAAGTGAACTGTAAGTATATACCTTAAATACAATCAACAACTTAACAAAAGATACACTCAACGCAACATGGGACAAAGTTTTGTTACTGTTGAGTGATTGGCATAAAGGAGAATTGGCAAATATCGAGTCGAAAATTACGATACCGTGCTCAGAGGATTTATCTTCACAAGATCCAAAATACATGAATGGTAATCTCTTTTGACTTCGCATTCTCCATGCATTACGCAACAAAAATATCAGAAAAACATGAAAGCATAAACCGTGGAATTTTTATTCAAAGTATTAGGATCCGTGAGACGAACCTGCTTGAAAATGGTACGTGGTTTGGAGGACTCCAGCAAAAATTGGGCCCAACAAAGTAAGCAGTCGGTACATGATGAAAAAATCCCATCTAAAAAAATTTCTCTAATAATAACTGAAGTTTTCACTTGCACCCAGGCCAAGCCACGACATTTATCTAATTTTGTGCGCCTATGGTTTTTGTGGGATCTATTCTGTCTATATTCTGTCTGATCATTGCACTTATAAGTAATATGATATAAGTGTGAATCTGATATGAATTTTAAATTGCATTCTATATTTTTCATTTACAAACTACAGCGTATTTCTTTGTTTTGTTAAAATTTGAGAAACCTTCATGCTCGACGATTCACGTTCCACATTCGTTTGATGCCAGCTCTTTTACTTCGTTTTATCCTTTTGTATATTTTTGTTGAGACTTTTGTGTTCCGGAGGGAAACAACATACAGGGATAATGTGAGTTGAAGTAGAAGATATTTTATATTTGGCAAATTTGAATGAGGCGATACGAATCATGGTGTTTCCCAGGATACTCTGTGCAAATCCGTTATTGTAATCCGTATTTGCTAACGGAAGAAAGCAAGAGAAAGTAGGGATTTTACTATAATTTAAGGAAGGGATAAAATTTTACATTCAACGCTGTAAATATTTTCTGTCTTAGCATTCATATGTATTGTATGGTTGTAAAAACTTCATTCTGTTTACTTAGCGTTCCCAGAAATAGTTTCTGCAGTTTATACCGCAACAATAATTCTTAATGAGCACGAGGAAACATGCTGAAGAGGGTATGCCGATATGACGGAGATTTGGATTATTTTGGCACCAATTATAGCTGCATTACTGGTATTCACTTCTTAAATATGTATTCAATCCGGGGTGTTTTCGAGAAATACTTTATATCACTGAATTCATTTTTTGGGTCAACCCAGGTGACTACAAGTATCAATCATTGATTATAAACTGCATGTTTATAGCAAACCTTTATAAAGTAGATTGAACAGTAAGGTTTATTTTGTTCAAAGGGAATATTTGTATCAATCGTGTACCATTTAAATGTACTTATTGTTCATGCATTCAAGCATATTTAAGTTGCTTTAATCATAAATGTGTAGAACATGGAATCAAAACTTTAATTAAAATTTGGTTTGTAAATACTATAACCAATAACAGATTATAAAGTAAAAAAAATCCGGTGAATAAACACTATTTCAACTGGAAATAATTTTTGTATTGTTTTCTGTGATATATAATAAATTTTATCAGTACATTTCTGCTATAAAACTAAACATGGCTTTCCAACCACTTACTTTCGTTGTAGTACATTACATACCGTAAATTCGCAATTAGACGCCGGGGCGTGTACGAGCAATTGTCGATTTTTGGGACCGTAGACGCCGGGGCGTCTATTTGGGGGAGGCGAGTAATTGAGGGGGCCTTCTAAAGTACTTCATCAATTTTCTGGATTTTCTGTCTACTTATTGCATGTGTCGCAGTGCACTTTTTGTTAAAAAGTGTATTTCTAGCCTACATTTACCTGCAAATATCAAAATAACAGTCGACATAAAACAAATGCTGCCTCCAAACTCTCGTATACGTGGCAGATATGCACTGTCATTCATACGGTAATTCAAGGAACACACTGTTTAATGGGGCGTGTATTTGGGGGAGGCGAGTAATTGAGGGGGGCTTCTATGAGCATTCGTCAACTTTTTTGATCGTAGACGCCGGGGAGGCCAGTAATTGGGAGAGGGCGTCTTATTGCGAATTTACGGTAAATATGATTGTAGTTCTAATGATCATGACGCTTCTTTTCATTTTCCTACATTCCCCCAAAATCTTTCAAGATTATGCGTCTGATAACAGCGTTGTTCATTGCAAGATAGCAAGCATACAAGTTTGCAACCAAGAGTACAAATATTGGACCAACCAAATCGTACCATATTATATTCACAAACCCCTGAGATTTCAAAAAAATCAACCTATCGTTTCCTTGAGGTAGAAAATCTGTACTGACTAGTGGAAACATTTTTATGGACTTATTGATAGAAAAATAAACTTATTTATTTTGGACTGATAAAATAATTCATTCCCATTGATAACTACCAGAATGTCAACACGCATGAGTTTAATTACTATGTTGTACAGAAGAGCGAAATTATCAGTTTATTACGGAAATCAGATAAATATTTTCATGCCTCTAATCATGAGAGGCATTAAAGACTGACCATGAGACTCTCATGGTCAGTCTTTAATGGTTTTCCTCTGGAACACCGAGTGTCAATAAACATAAGCTAAAAAAGTGGATCTGTTCTCCCCTGCAACAAGCAAACTATTCGCCATATATAAACCTGAACCTCCGTACGATGTATGCACAAACAAATTGGAATGTCTGGTTAGGTGTATATTGGCAAACAAGTGAAGCATTACATCAAAGTGCAGCACTAAAACTGTATGACCGAGGTTTTCATGTTATATCAAAAGTATTAAAATAGAGTAGATCAAGCAGTAGCTACAACTGGAATATTTATTTAAAAAAACATAAAAAGTTGCATCCACATTTCTGGGATACTTTAGTAAACGCATCTTCCCTGTTTCTCATCATGTAGGATTTCCAAAACAAGAATGTTCCATCCATATAAACCAATAATAACATTTATATTTATAAGATTATTCGCAAAATGGAAGATGAGCTATTATTTCAGTCATTAGGACGATGCAATAGAGTAGCATTAGTAGCACCACAACAAGTTGCAAGTATGGAAGGAAGCTGCAAAAGATGAAAGATGATAGATGGACACGTGAAGTGTCCATAGGTGTGAGAATAGACACTACAATTTTTGGAATGACCAAGCCATTAGTTTTGATAAGGAGGAATGCTATTATTGAATCTGGTCTATGGAATTAGTGGCCCAATTTCGTTGGAGTAAGTGGAAAATTTATGAAGCAAGATGTCGGGGAAAGTAAAGATTCTCTAACGGCGAACATGAGTGGAAACATGATTATTGTATTTGTTGTGCTTGCTGCTGAGATGATCACCTCGGAAGTTTCATTTATTTGTGAAACTATGTGCCTATTTGTGCAATATTGTTGGCATATGCTTCGAAGGTTTGTCTCTTGTAGATGAAATTATTTGAGTGTTGCAAAAACCAAATTATTAAAACGTGTGACGAGCGCTTCAAGATCACAAATTAAAATCTTTAAAGATGGGTTTCCAGATTCAAAACAGTAAG
>JAQIXX010007941.1:0-10231 GCA_034700605.1 Willowsia nigromaculata | reverse complement strand
AGTCGGAAGTCGTCTTGAATAAAGAGACGTAACATTTTCTGCATATCTAGCTGGACACCCATTGGAGGGCAGAGACCTTGCAGTACATACATTACAGTATCAACAAGTTCCTGTGACGGGTCTAACTGCTTGGGCATCTGTATTTCCCTAAGGTAATGATTCAGTATGTCTTCGATTTTACTAATAGTTACAATCCCATTGTAAGCGTCCTTGATTTGCTTAGAATCAGTGATCCCGAGGCGTCGCAGCAAATGCTTCAGTATTCTTCGCAAGAGCTCATCACTGCCATCTGGTTTCAAGTTATCTTCGCCGGGCGTTGGTGGATAAACATGCTGAATTTTCTTTGACGGCTGGAGAATAACGATATAAGGATACGTGTAGAACGCCATGTTGATGTAGCCGGCTTCACCAGAGTGTCGTAACAAGTTTGCACCGATTTCTTCCAAGGAAAGTGTTGTTGTCTCAAAGTTGCTCAGGTCCCTAGTTCCGAGAATACTTCCTAAAACTTCCAAAAAGGCTTCCAACCCGAATGCTTTTCGCTTTGGTTCATTTAAGCAAGCTTGGTAGTATCTGATGCTCTGGTCGTAGGACGAGTCGTTACGAAAATTTTTCAACACCTTCGCCAACATGGAATTCTCCCCAAACTCAATTTTAAACGCTGGCTCAACAATCAGTTCGTCCGTCAAGTCTCCTTCAGTCTCTGATTCGTTTGGATAATTGCCGCACACAAATTCGTAGAAATTCTCGCATGGATTGACACTCGTGTTCATTGTTTTTGTGAGCCACTGGCTTGCCTGTTTGCACTCTGGTGATACGCAGACATAAGGGTTCCGAATGATTTGCCGGAAGGATTTGCTAATAAAATATAATCCCGCAAACAAGTTGGACAAAGCGATGACCAAAAGAAGACCGAGAAGGATGATGTTCATCCGTGTGGGCATACTTGATTTACGCCACCATGCTTCCAAATCGAATTTTATGAAGATTTCGTGCCTGACACCCCACTCCAGTTCTGCATTCCCTCCTGTCAATGAGGCTATACTCTGTTTTCGTTGTTTTGAACTATTCGCAGGAGAAAGTAAACCTGACTTATCTCGAATCATCCCAGATCTCCTGCTTAGTCGACTGGTCCTGGATTTGGACTTCCTCGTGGACCTCCTTGAGTTCTCCTTTGGGAACAATATGTCTCCAAAGAGTCCATGGCCTCCTGCTTCCTCACTGAGTTTGTCAGTGTCAACGTACTCGTCACTGTCATTCTCCTCGCTAAGATCCGACGGATGACGATGAATGATGGTGCGGGACCACTGGTTATTCGGCTGTTTGAGTATGGACTTTCGTCTTGACATCTTCGTTCTTTTAGTAATGATTCAGTGAAAACACAAAAAATGTATTAAATGTCATTGGTATTATTAGCAGATATTATAAAGTCGATTTAAAATATTTTAAAAGCGTTCTTAGTTTTATGCAGGATGAATTTATCTGTTTAGACTAGACCAGTAATTTTAATTATAAAAGTAACCAGGCAAAAAATACGACCGAATCAAAGTTATTTATTTGAAGCATCGCTTATTAGAATGACACTATTTTACACCAAAAACTAGATATTTCTATGTCAAAGCTAATGAGCTTAGAGCATGAATGGATGAATGAGTGTTTATCATCGCTTTGAGAATTGAAAAATCCAGTTTTTTTTGGAAATAGGGAGAAGACTTCTCAAAAAGAAGATGATTAAATGAGTTTGAATTCAGACTATTCAATTCAAATAGCAATATCATTATTTCGTGCAGAAAGGACTTATTTTTAATAGTTTGTATAAATTCATCACTCTACCGTAATAACTAATTTCTGTAAAATTGACCAACATATTACATGAAGGAGATCAAATAATTGTTTTAATTAAGAACATGAAAAGAGCGATAAAAGTACACATTGTGAAATTAACATACAATCGAATAGTAAAAAGCTCACACAAAATAACTGTTAATGTAACTGCATACAGGCACATAAAATGTTAAAATCGGTCAGTAGAAAATTTTAGTTACCCAAATGATTAAGCTTGTAAGAACGTCTGCTATTCCAATTTCCAATCTATATACACCTTAAGCTTCACCTCCACCACCGTTCCGTTTGTGTTCATATTTGCCCCAAACGAAGCGAGGCAAACACCTGCATGAAATGTGGATTTAGAACATGCTTTGATATTCTGTTGGATTGTTTGTTTGCAAGTTTGCATGCATGTGTAAATGCATCAATGTTTCTGAAATCGCACATTTTAATTAAGTTGAAAAAAGCGAGTAGTTATAAATTGGAGTTTCAAAATGACGTCAAAGTACAAGGTGGGGACAATTAGTGCAATTTTAGCAAAGGAATCTGGAGGAGGAGACCAGAAACCCGATCCGAAATTGGCTGCGCTATTTGGCGGTGGTGGTGGCACTCCCACTCTCAAGGTTTTTCGAACAGTGAAAGTAGAAGAAAGTCAAATTTTCAAGAAGGCAAAGTCTGCTAGTGTTGCTGTCTCTAGTCCTGGCGTCACCGCGAAGAAAGTGGCAAAGAAGAAACGGGATGACATCACATTGAAAAATAAGGACGCTGCTGGAATCCGGGTTAGTGCGAAGAAGAAAGTTAAGACTGAAATTGAAGATGCTGCGGCAGACATGGACGGTGGTAGTCCGCCTGACAAGAAAAAGAATGCTAAAAAGAAGAAAAATAAAGTGAAGAAAGTGAAAGTTCAGGATGAAACGATAAGCAGTACCTCTGTGGTTGAAAATCCCAGTAGCAGCAGTCTTACCAAAAAAGATAAGAAGAAGAAAAAGAAGAAATTGGATGCGGAGGAGACTTTGGATGATAAGAAGAAAGGAAAAAAGAGGAAACAGGATGTTGACCCTGAAGGGAACGAAGAAACCCCTCCCAAGAAAACAAAAACGAAGGCGAAGAAGAAATTGAAGAAAAAGAAGGAGGGGAAAATTCTCAAAGGAAAGGGAGCTGTAAAATCGGAAACTGCTGAGGACAATGAGGATGACATTGGAAATAAAGAAAGTGAAGAGGAAGAGGAGGAGGGAGTCGCAAAGACCTCTGGAGATGCTCCTGGTGTTTTCAAAACTCTCGCGGAGAGGAACGCCCCAAAACCCAAAGACGTCGAGCTAGAAGGCCGCACTCTTTTCGTCGGGAATTTGCCTGGTGATGTTCAGAAGAAAGATCTGAAGAAGTTGTTCAAAAAGTTCGGGAAAATTGAGACTGTAAGGCTGAGAGGTGCAGCTCCGAACAAGCCCACACAGTTAAAGAAAGTTGCCATAAATAAGTAAGATGTCCATTTTGGGATTTTGTATGGCTTAAGCGAGTGACCATGTTTGCTTAATTGTTGTTTAATGAGATATATTGTTTTGCAATTTGCGATTTTAGAAAGGAACTCCATTCGGACAAAAGTACTATCACTGGTTACATCCGATTTGCGACTAGAGAGGATGCAGAGAATGCTGTAACTAAAGGAAGAGGCTTGATTATCAAGGACAATCACTTGGTTCTTGATTTGGCAGATCAGGCACCAAAGAAAGATAATAAGAAAGCTATTTTCATTGGCAATTTAAACTTGCGTAAGTAAACTTGCAACTTGAAACTATAACCGTAAAAATTTTAATTGTGCTCGCGATTCATGCAACTGTCCTTTTTTAATGTCCTGACTATCATAATTTAATGTCAACTTTCTCTCAAAATAATTGCAGGAATTACTGACGAGGAACTCTGGCGTTTCTTCGAAGACTGTGGTACGATTCTCAGCGTGCGGGTGATAAGAGACAATGGAACAGGTATGGGGAAAGGATTTGGCTACGTCAATTTTGAAGAAAGAGAGGCAGTTGATAAAGCGCTAGAGAAGAATCAGCAAGAACTTAGAAACAGAACCCTACGGATTTCAAGATGCGTCAAGAAACTGAAAGTTAAAAAGGTTTTAGGAGCAAAGAAACCCGGGGTTGGTGTTGGCAAGAAAGCTAAAGGAGGAAAGGGGAACCCAAAACGAGAAAAAGGGAAAAAGTTTGATGATTCACAAGAATATACTGGAGACAAACTTGCTGAAATCGGGAAATTGAAGGTAAATACACTAATTTTCAAGTTTTGTTAAGGGAATTAACTGAATACACTTTGATGACTTTATTTTACGATTATTGCAGCGAAAATCCAACAAACCAAATCGTGGAGAGATGCGAAAGGCAAGGATTGCAAAGTTTCTGACTGGAAAAGCTCCCCCTGGAACTACGTCCACTACTAACTCAAAGAATAGGAAAAATGCCACTACAAATCCAAATACCAAGAATAAACAGTACTTTAAGAGATATTTTAATTAACAATTTAGACTTAGACTTTAGTGCACTAAATACATGATGTTTTAATGTTTTCATGCTTTGTGTTCTGAAGAAATAAAATTATCGCTATCGTATTCGATTTTCAACGTATACTTGACTTTTTTATTTCTTTTTTTACAATCAGTCTTTCGCTTTTTTCTTTGATTTTAACAATTCCTCTGGAAGCTGCGCCGAGCATAATTTATAACACTGTGCGCAGAATCGCTTCGTAAAAAAGACACTACAATCTTGACATGTCATCCTGGAGCATACGTTGCATTTACTACCTAACAACAGGAAATTCGCATTGTTTCCCGAATGTGCAGAAAATGGATCACGAACAACGAAACTATCTTCTGAAAACTTGATGGCCCTACAAAATGGAGGCGTCTTTCCAAAATAATTGTATTCTTCGTTAAGGCCACAATCTGCACACTCGAAAAACTTTCTCTCCTCTTTCTTCTCCATTGGCGTTGGCTGTCGAAACTTTGACTCTGCAGTTGACATTTCTGTTGTAACCACTTCTGTGGGGGAGTCAAATTCCGTAGAAGTAGATGGCTTATCCTCTGTGGTACTCATTTTAGAAAACAGTCTGAACTCAACCAAAATGGATACACTTTTGAACACAAGAAGGGGGTTTGTACTATTATTGTCTGGTAAGTTTTTCTTTGGATGCCTCCCTGGGCCACCAAAAGGGCTTTTCAAGAGTGACACTAACGTCTTGGATTTTTAGCTCGGGAGCAGATAACGCATCCTCTATTCGTATCAATCCGATACCATAGGAACCACAGATTCCACGAATTTTTCCTAATGACTTGTTTCCCTCTGAACTGACTAGTGAAAGTGATGCGGGATCAACGTTTCCAAGATTGTGGTCCTCGGGTAGTCTATGCCAAAGGGATAAAATAATAGGCTTTCTTATTTCGTTCATCCTAACATTTCAAAAGTGTATACTGTACATTTATTTGGAAACATTACCTAAAAGGCATAATCCGCTTTCTAATAACTCCTGTGTGATGACTCCTTGCAGTAAGCTCTTGACCAATGTAACAGCCTTTATGGAAGCTTACCCCATGTAAATAATCCCCGTTTGACTCCAATGGAAAACAATTCGCAGATGGTAACTCCGTCACTCCTTCTGGAACGCCAAGGGCATACCTCAACTTTTTGTAACTACTTTCATCCGACACAGTAACGTCCTTTAGAGGAAAAGCATTTGATTTATTTCTGGGTACAAATATTCGCCAGCCTAAATCGTTCAACCGCGGGTCACCGAATGATTGTAAGGACGTGTCAATGCTCACTGGAAAATCGGCTCGTTTACTAGTTAGTTGCAGGACTGGACCACAACACTCGTCTTGCAGTTGTTCCTTTGTCAATATCCTGTTTAAAAAACAACCACTTATTACTAAAACATTTTACAGTGAAAGTTGTGAAATCTTAAATAATATTCATATTTGCTTACATATGCCCATGATCAAAGACCACCCAGAGATCAATTGCAGACTCTCCCTCTCCAGCATCCACTATCTCCACCTTCTTCCTCAATCTGTAGATTTTCAGGTGCTTGATCAAATTGTTCTTGATGGAGTTATCACATTCAATGAAGGTTTCACTCTCTTCTTCTTTCCCCACCCGATATAACAACGTGTCCCACAAAACTCTGCCTTGAGTGTTCAGAAACAGAGAGTAAATAGCCGGTCTCGTTTCAAAGTGACCAATATCATTGGTTATAAGTCCCTGTAAGAATGGCAGGGTATCAGGACCTTGTAGTTTAATTAAACTTCTAGATTTTAGCTGAACCGCTTCAAATTTGCATGACCTTCTCTTCACATTTTCACTCTGGCTATTCCTAACACTAGACCTACAAACGCTTCTAGAGAAAGGTGAAAGCTTAACTAATCTCTGCTGATTCGATAAGCAACATGAGGTATTTATCAAATTGGATACTATTCTTGAGGGTACGCGACACACTTGGATCATTCTATTGCTGGGTAATTAAAAAATGGAAACCGAGCTAATTGATGTATTCATGCAAGTATATAACTATCATATATACACTTCCGTCCGAAACTTTCTTGATTGGCATGAATTCTAATGATAATTATTTGTTAACCTGGATGGGAAACTGATCCATACTATTATTCAACCTGGACCCGTTAATTATATCGACAGTTTGACTTACATTTAAAATTTATATCGTAGAATTAAATTGCTGGAAAATGTTATTCAATTCAACCCGCATCCAACAGAAAACATGTGTCAAACAGCTGAGGACAATGCTGTATTAAAATGAAGTGAAAACAAACACGCAAAGGGTAAAGTGAGATTAGTCGATTTCGCAAGATGAAGATGGGGCATCAGCAGCATCGTCATCAAACTCATAAATGTTTATGAAAAGACAGCTTTGTTCGTTATTCCCAGTTTTTGTCTGCATTCTAAAATCTTGATGAATAGGAAATTACGTGCAGAAAATTAAAGTTAAAATTCATTATGGCATTGTTCATAAAAACGTGTATGTATCAATGAGTATTTTTTGGAGTAATGAATTCTCAGACGTATTATGCAGACGCATCCTGTTGCTCAATGGAGTTCTCCATTGGACATCAGGATGAGTCTCTTGGTAGATAGACTTTTACATCAAAGTAAAAGTTATTGAACGTCGTTAGTCTTACACACTTTTGTTGTAACGGAAAAATTTAAATCTTTCCTACATTCTTAGTATTCCTATACCTAATTTTATTCAGGCAATCATAACTGCAATTTGAAACTCAAGAAATGATAAGCGATTTTTGCGATGCAAATACTAATAGCCGAGTATGTGCAAACAATCCAACATTTGATAAAAAGAGAAAACTTACAAATCGTGATTTTTCATATTCAAATCATCATATTCTATTTTGCAAATAATTTCCTACCTAGTTATCTGCTTTTCAATTTTAGTTCCAGCCAGCATTATCATATCATTGTCGACATCGTCGAGTGACTATTCTGTTGCAAAAAATAAAGTTTTGTTGGAAACAAATCGTACGACGAGACGATGAAGCCCTGTATGAGTATGAGAACTAGCTGTTTGACGGTTTGGCCGTGAACATTTCCTTCCTACTTAACCAATGAAAAAATTATATGTATATTTATTTCGGTGCAAATTGTTAGGATGAAAAACATTTTCACACCGGGGTCCCCAAAGTAAGGAAATGTACTTCTACAGACGATTAAACGGTTCTAGTGCGTAATATTACGCAAGACGAAGACTATCTAAAATCTAACATGAAACATGCTTATTTGTAATTTCAGCAATGAAATTTGATAGAGCTTGTCGGGTATGGGTATAACTTTGTATGTAGTCTTCATTCCTATTATGGCAACTCTATATAAAGTTCTTTCGATCCATTTGGTTTCCACAAACTGACAGGTTTATCATATCACTGCTATTTACTAACAAGTTGTTCTACCAAGGTAAATATAAGATGTGAATGTGACACTCAAGTGCCATAGTGTATCAGAACTAGAAAATGCTCCTATAACAAATGTCGTTGATTTGCACTGCATTGCATTACTATATTGCACCGGTAGTGCTGCTGTTTAAAGTTAAAATGAGAAAACTAGTAGAGATTTTTATCAGCATCGCATTCGCATATTTTGCATCCTCACTGTCGTTTCATAAAATTCCATGTGCGATCGGTATCTCATGCACTTCCAGCATTTACTTAAACAGGTCCCGTATTCCAGAGAGAGATTTAAGGGTGCAATTTTACCCCATTAACTTTGGTGATTGTTCTAACACCGCAATAGCACCAGCTTGGAGGCAAAACATTGTAAACTGTATGAACAGCGACAAGAAAGGTAAAACACTTATTTTAGAGAGCAACAAGGAGGACACGGCTCTACAAGAAGAAGCGTTTAATGCTCTCAAATATACATAAAGGAAAACTCATAAAAAACGTCACCTATCCAAAAGATTTTACACATCGGCCTATTGCCTACTTAGTAAATACATTATATATGGAGCATACATACATAGTACAGTTGTATATTGAACTAAAGTAAAGTCATAAACTAAAAGGAAAGTATTTTTTGGCAGTGGAGCCAATGAGCATAGCTCTTTCCATATTCGGTAATCCCAAAGTCCTTGTGTTAGTTAGCATTTCAAAAGGAGATGAAGAAGTAGAGAACGCACAGTGTATAAAAATGTGTTTTGTTGTTGTGAAGTGTGTGAAGACTTGGGAAAAAACGAGAGAGATGTTTAGTTAAGAAGAGAGAAAAGAGTTTTAAAGCGAATGCAGCAGCCCCGAGATCTCTTCTTTCAGGCGGCTTTATATACTTTATGTAATTTTTCCTTTAAATTTTAATCCGTACTTTGTAATGCTGGAGTAGAGGATATGATGCGTTTTATTAGGAAGAATACAGATCCTTCTTCTTGTGGGTCCTCTCGTATTTCTCAGTTTCTTCGTAGTAGTAAAATGTGTGTGTAATATGTGCATAGGATGATTATCAAAACGATATAATGCTTCTAGGCACAAGCACATGTGCATTTACATGGTCATGCTGTCGGAGTAGCTGAAGATCTGGTGAAGCAACAGAATGTAAAAAAAAATGATGCCACCTTCTTCTTCAAGTAGATTTTTTTCTTTCAGTTTTTTAAAGCATTCACGGGTTGAAGAGATTTCAAAAAACGCTGAGCAAGCTGAGCTGACTGAACGCAACAACAAATCGTCGTGATTCTCTGCACCGCAAATGTATGAGACAGACTTGTGTGTTATTTTAAAAACGGGTGGAGGATATGGATATTTGAGCGTGGTGTGTTGGCGTTTATATGGTATAAAATAGAGATTTATACTTTTTGGTCTATTTCATGCAATACATGCTGTGCCTGCAAGTATTCCACTTATTTGTATTCATCACCTGCCTATACATATCTACCTACACATTCACTTTTACTACACATCTTCTTACAACCACACATGTAAAAAAGAGAAGTCCATATATCACATAGTACATAGTAGTGTAAAGAATAAACGCAGATGCATACACAAGGCTGACATTTTAACTTTGCCTTGAAGGATGATGATGATAATCATGAGGAGGATATTGGTTGTTTCTTAATGTCAACAGTGAAGAAAAAAAAACGAAATAAAGGAGCGAGCCAAAGTGACTGGTTACCTACAACTTTTAGGTTTTGTGTGAGCATTAATATAATTTGGGAAGCTTCGTTTATTTTGCCCTACACAGATACATTGTTATGAGTCTAACCGGGTGTCTGTAAATGAAAGTAAAAATGAAGTTCATGATAAAAAATTGTTTCTGAGGAAAGCGTATACTAAAATTGTGCATTGTAGCACATTACTTGGAAATGAAAATAGTATTCTGTATGTAAGGTCGACATCGAATTGCCGGTAGATATGTAATAAATAAAAGTTTCATTCATACTATTTTCTTCGTTTTTATCATCATTTCATTATGAGTGCCTCCTCCCCTTTTGTCTTGAGGTATTACTTTTAAAACTTTTATATCATGATTACCCAAGTTTTTCATATGAAACTGTAAAAAAACAAATTTTAACAACCCCCTTGCTTATCATAGAGACAATAAAAAGTCAGAACTTTCTGAGATTTCCATACTTGCAAAATTTTTTTTTTTACTGAACCACAGTTTTTCATGAAACTGAAAACTCTGATTTGAAAATCAATACTTTTTACTCGCAATCTTTGTAAAAGTAATGATTTTATACCCTTAAATAATATAGATAAATAACTAGAAGGGTAACCGACCCATGGAAGCAACTATCGGATACTATTGAAAACGATAAGCCGACGAAGTAATGATGATATTGATTTTGTTCGACGACGATAAAGTGGTGTTTGCGACGATAAGAGAAGAAAAAATGCGATAGCCGC
>JAQIXX010007940.1:0-10235 GCA_034700605.1 Willowsia nigromaculata | reverse complement strand
CGTTGAGCCAGAATTCACACGACGCCTAGACAATCGGAGTGGTCTTGACCTCTCGCATCATCGGAGATCAGGTACACCAAGCAGCTTCGTCCGAGTACCTCAACCGTCGTCCTCAGCCGCGTCCACTCCAGCACCTTCCACCACGAGCTCCTCGGCCTTTGCACCAACTCAGAAATCCACCAAGCCCCCGGCTAAGCCACCATCGAATTCCGACCAGTCCCCTGATGACTCATACTTTTCAGCAGAACGTCAGCAACTCACGGAATCCTCCGAGTCCACGCCTGAACTCACTGAGAATCCCGAGGGACCTTGGGAATGTGAACACTGCACATTTATAAACCCCAAAAGCACCAAAGTCTGTACCATCTGCTGTAAAACACCTTCCGCCGGATACAAAGTAATGAAGGGAAAACGTGCTCTTGGTAATAAGGGGCGGTACAGCAGGAAATCTGCCGAGCCAATGTTATCCGGAATGGGAGGAACCGGAGTAAAGCGACGAGACAGCAACAGAGAAACCGCTGCCTCCACTAATTCAGTAGTTGACGAAGTCGTCCCAGTCCTTAAGTCTAAATTGAGTATTTCTCGAGATCAGAAGCAGCAACAAACCAAAATCAATTTGGTTTCTAAAGTTGAGAAGGAAAGAGTGAAAAAGAGCGCGCTTAAAGCCGGAAGTAGTGGAACTTTAAGAGCTGGCAGTGTACCTCCAGCAGTGAAAGCTGCTGCAGTCGGAGCTAAAAAGAAAGCAACGAAGAAGACGAAAAGCAAAGTTGTCCCAGACGAAAGTGACGAGGATGAAGACGAGGAGGAGCTAATTGCTGAGCCTGAGGAGGAGGAGGAACAAGAAGACGAAGAAGAAGAGCGAGAAGATGAGGGTTCTGGGGATAAGGAGGAGGACGATGAGGAGGAAGAAGAGGAAGACGAAAGGGAAGACAAGAGTGATGATGACAATGCGGATGACGAAGAAAATGGAGTTGTCAACGTAAAAATCACTGCTGCCAATTCCAAGATAACCAGTGGAGGTAGATTTACCAGTCAAATACCTGCTGCGAAAGGAAAAGCAACTTCCACACCTAAAAAAGGGCCAACCATCGGAGCAAAAGGGAAAGTTGCATCAGCAAAAGGGAAAGTGAGCCGTCAATCACAGTCTCAAACAAGGAGTCTAGTTGACAGCAACGAGGACGTGTACGGAAGTGTTCCCATCCAAGCGTTAGCAATCAGCCCAAAAATTGGTAACCGAGTTAATTTTTTACTTTGACTAAATTCTACATGAGTACACATGCACAATAGCAGCTCAATATTAAATAACTTTTAGATTTTTAGAAGAATGAAAAATTAATCATTGATGCTTAAAGCACTAGATAAACTATTCGCTAATGATAATTTTTATGCAGCAAAAAAGCAAATTGCTATCTAAGTGACAATTAGATTCTAAGTTGGCCTGTATGAGTCTCAAATTTCAAAAAATCTTTCTGCTACGATGATGCTTTTAATCAGACAGTATATAAAATAAATAACAGTCCATTTTTAAGTTCACATTTTTTCTTTGCAATGTTTCACTTTTCTTAAGAAAAAACCAAATAAAAAATTATTTTTTAATTTGTAATTAACCTTTCCATTATCTTGGAACTTAAAAAATAAATCACAAAACTAAACTTGTTCATGTGTATTTCAAAAAAATCAAAAACTACCATTCTTTCACTTTCAAATCCCATTTTTTTGTATCAGTTTCTGTGATGATCATTTACTTTCATAAAAACCAAAAAAAAACTGTTGTATCATTTTATGAACACATGCTACCTGTCAGCCAAAAAAAAATACATTTTTATGATAGCAATATATATTGAATGACAATTTAACAAGTAAACTATAAGTCTTTGTTTGAATAAAGTGAAACATCTTTTGATTTTCTATAAAGAAATCATTAAAAATTTTGGACTGTTATTTATTTTCACGTGTTATTACGAGACAAACCCACAAAATGCATGGCATCATTCACAATTCACACAGGTTTTCTGCATGATTTCATAAATGCTTAACTCGGGCAATTTATTTCATAGATATTAAACGATCATCTAAATCAAAAGTATCAACCGGAGTAGGTACATCTCCGCCCAATCAGTACGAAACTCTTCCGGAAGCTGCGACCTCCTTAAGTCCCCCACCAGAGTCGGTGGAGGTCGTCGTTCCAGAAAATGAACAAAGTGAAAAAACCAAACCTGAAATTGACAGTGTAGTCGATACAGAGAAATCTCAAATAGTTTCCATTGAGCAAAAACATATGGATAAGGAGGATATTGCATCTCCCAGGAACAGTCCCGAGTTATCCACAGTCACTGTTTCTATTTCATCATCGTCTTCAACAACTGGGAAGACAAAAAAGTCCAGGAAACTCAGCGTGTCTACTGGAACACAAGTGGTTGAAGATATCTCTAAGATTGGTAGTCCTGAAATTGAGAAAGGCTCTTCTTCATCTTCTTCCCAGACAGGAAAGGATGCGATGAAAGAAGAAAAGAAGGAAGCGACAGAGGAACACAAACATGAAATCAGTCAGAAGAGTTCTGTGGGAACATCTCCACCACCACAAAGCATCTCCACACAAGTAAGTTGATGCGCATATAAAATTTTCCCAATTTTCGCAAAAAATTGTTTTAAAGGACTTGTATCAATTGTGTGTCATAGACGTACGAAGATGCCCCTACAATTGTGAGTGAAGAGAGTGGAGGGATTGATGCATCCGTTCTTGCAAGTTCAATGGCAGAGCCTCCAACAAAGTCATCATCAAAAACTTCGTTAAATCGGAACTCTGACAATGAGCAGTACTACGATGCAGCACCCCGTCACAACATTGAAATGTCTGAGAAGGCAATGATGAGGTATGCAAGAAAGGCCCGTAATAAGGAACAACATTATCAGAAACTTAAAAGAAGTTTGAGCACTCAACTAGCTTATCCTGGAGGAGAATCTTGGATAGAAGATGGCAGAAATCTTTATCGAAGTTCTAGTCGCCAGTCACTGTTAAGTGACACGAGAGTATGTGTATTATCGCTTGATTTTCAATTAAACTATGTATTTGCTTCCATTAACTTTCTGTTGCAAAAAATGCTTTCTTCTTGGCTTTTCCGCAAAAAGAGTTTACCTATGTCTGGACCACCATCTCGAGACAGTAGCCCACCACCCATTGGGATGGGGAGGTATAGTGGAGGTGGAACAAGTGGTAGAGGTGGATGGTATGAAGAATTCCGAAGATATCCTCCATCATCGTCAATGTGGGACTCGCGGTATGGAATGCCACCAGAGAGCTTTTTTGCGTCTATCGATGACCTCATGTCAAAAAGAGGAAGAAGGGAAAGCATGAGATCTCAAGAGTTTGAACTCACAAGGATGCTTAAAGTATGAATTTAACCCACAGCTTTGTTCTAGACTCTTTAGTTCGCTTTGAATTTTGCATCTATTCCCGTCAGAGAAAGAATGCATTGAAAAATTCAACATTGTTTTTGCAGGATGCGGAAGATTACAATTTCACACCAGAAGATGTACAGGTAGGAATAAGAATGTGTGGCGATAAGAATCCAATAAAATGGTTGCAGGTTAGTCCAAATCCCCAAAATTTGTGTCTAGTGACTAGACTGTAGTCCCAAAATTATGGCAAAATTCATAATTGACTATTGCCCATTTTAGGAGAACTGGTCCAGCATGGTTGAAACTGTACAAACGCTAGCGACTAAATATGGTCGCGAAAAAGGTAGCGACGGCAATGACGTTGGAACGATTTCCTCCGAAGAAGCTAAAGAAGCCATTCGGGCCAATCGTGGAAATGTCTGGGCTGCTGTTACTGAATGCGTAGATCAGCGACGAAAAAAGGTACAGATCTATGAAATGACTTTGTCAATTACTTAGTTGATTACCCAATAAACATCTTTTCCATTTCAGTTCCACGAATTGGAGTCCCGTGGAACATTCTTGCGAGAAGACATACTCACCGCTTTAACTGCCAATAATGGAAATCTTGAAGCTTCCTACGTTGAGCTTTCCAAGGCACAGCTGAAGCCCTTTTTGATGAGAATTTGGGGTCAACCAAACGCAGGGGAAACAGATACTGACTCCATCGCGCCATCCTCCTCCGATGAATTCACAAAGTCTAAACCAGTGAAGAATGAAAGTTTCGCCAAACCTCAAAAGTCTTCCGAGAGATCATCAAGTTTGCCAGGTCCTCCCCCACAGGAACCCATCAAAACAAAGAAGACCCGCAAGGCATCCCTTGGAAATCGAAAAACAATAATGACATCCGAAAAGAAAACATTTGAACCTGAGAAGCCCAAGACACCAAAACAATTAGAAGATTTGGTATCCAGTGCGGAGAAAGTATCTTTAGAAATTGAGAAGGCCATCCAAGAACTCAAGCAGCAAGATGCTTCAGAAATGAAACGAGATGACGAAGATGCAATCAGTAACAACGAAGAAGAACATGTACAGGCTCAAGTTACCCCATCAAGCGACCAACAACATGAAGATGATAAAGATGAATCTCTACTTGCAGCAGATCCAGAATCTTCTCAATCTGAACACTCGGCTCCTCAACTTGTTAAAAGTGACGATGGAGAAGGTAAGCATCTTTCCACATTCTTCTAGAAATAGATAGATGAAAATAATTTAAAACGTGACAAATGTGGCACGAGCCGGATTTCACTTCATATTAGGGGATAAAGGCATGCATGCGTTGGAATTCAAAGAAGCTTTTCTTAACACTTAATTCATGCGTAACATCAACGTGCAGATCTAGACAAAGCTTATTCACACCAAAACCCTTTCACTACCACATCTTTTGTTTGCGCACGAACTTCTTCCCAAAATTACATATCCACATATATTTTCTCTCTAATGCCTGCTTATCCTTGATTTAACATACTCGAAATATGTTTAGCAGAAGCTTTATCAATAATTGTTGCTTTGTACAATGCAAAAGTATTTTTAATTTCTCTTCGCTTGACACTTTCTCTTTTTATTTCTTTTTTTCTCTTATTCTATTCTCCTTCTTCACAATTCATATTCCAAACTGAGCAGATGAAAGTTTTGCTGATGCGATGTCAGAATATTATGCTAGTAATGCGAACTCTCCACCGCCTGTGTTGCTTCCTCCACAAAATCAATCAGATGCAGAGGAGGAGGAGGAGGAAGAAGAAGAAGTGGAGGAAGAGGAGGAAGTGGAGGAAAGGGCTAGTGATAATGAGTCGTTACCAGTTCCCCCCGATGAGATCAATAATAACACGATAAATTTAATTGTAAATGATGTTGAATATGCTAATGGGGAGGAAGACGAGTTATTTGAGGAGGACGTTCTAGAAATTGCGATAGATGACACGGAGGAAGCTAACATTAGTGAGTTTATACAAAATTATGAAGTCATTCCTGCCACTGCAGGCTCACCGGATGAAGAAGAAGACATTGATGAGGAAAATGAAAATGCAGATGAAGATGATGGGAATAGGCCGGAAATGGAATCTCCAAGTGAAACTGGTGAAAAAGAAAACCCTGGAGAAGATAAGGTTGTAACGAAAGTAGAGATTGAGAAATTGATGACAGCACTCACATCAACATTCTCAGAAATGGAACAGTTTGCTTGCAAGATCAAAGAAAACATTGCTTCCGAAATTCAACAGCAATTAGCTGCAGCAACTTCTTCAAACAAGAAAACCTCCCATGATCATAGTGAAGGTAATTACAAACTTCATCTCTGGTAATCATAATGATATACAGATCTAACCTAAAAATGTTAAAACAAATTTCGTAAAAATCGATACAGACGGATCGTATGAGCCGATCGCTCTTCCACCAGCAATTGAGGAAAATGTCAACAAGAAAGTAGCCAAGTACCAGAGACTGGCTGCAAAAAAGAAAGAGAAAGTGGTGCGTCACAAGTCCCCCGAGACTCGTGAGTTCCAATTTGGAGAGAAAGAAGCATCCGTGTCTCCTCTGCCTTCAACTTCAACTCCATCAGCAGCAACAGAAGAAGTGACAGATGAAAAGCCAAAGAAGAAAAAGATCAAGAAAGTCAAAAAGCAGACCCTAACTGTCGAAAAGAATGAAGAGGAGGAGATCCCAAGGGAATCGCCTCAGGAAACAGAAACAGTAGTTGAAACAGAGGCATCGAATTCTCCTCAAATGCAACATGAGCAATTAAATGAGGAACCTGAAAGGGAGACCACTACACAAAGTAGATTTTCTGACTATGAAGAAGTAGAAATAGGTCAGGAGGATGAAAAGCAAGAAAATGATGGAGACAAAGATGCGGAGGTGGATACAGGAGTGGAGTTTGTTGTAGAGGTGGAGGAGGAAGATGCTAATAATGAGTCGAGCGTAATGGAGGAATCTGAGGAGGAAATCGTGGTAGCTGGGGATGAAGAAGGAGGGGAAGATGAGGATGCTAAAGACGATGGCGATGGAGGAGACATTTATGCAAATGTTGAGATTACTAGTGAAGGTTTATCTATAACGCCAAGTGACACTGATAAGGTGATTGTCACAGGCGGGAATGCCAATATTACAGCAGCAGCAAAGCAAATTAGGAAAAATAATGCGGCCAATGACAAAGATGTGGTAATTGTGGCAGAGGATCTTACAAATCAACAGCAAGTTAATGAGGAAGAGGGAAAGACTGAGGAGGTGACTGTGGTGGGGCAAGCTGAGATTGAAGAGGTGAAACTTTGTCAAGATTTATTAAGATTTTAAAATTCTTTTCCAAAATTGCATATAGAATTTCATTTCATGATAGACTCCAGCACAGAGACTGATCAGAGAAGGTAAAACGGATACATTGGCACAGGCCGAGCTGGCATTACAACTTCTCGAAATGAACTTTTCTGAGGATGATGCTCTGTCCGCAGCGAAGGAATGCAGTTCACTTTGTTCAGCCCTGAGCTATCTACAGCAGGAATGTGATCTTTGCACTGGAAAGTTTAGTGCACGAGAGGTTTGTACAATATATAAGTGTACAAATATATCGTACTATATGTATGTCAGTGAAATCATAAGTTTTAAGATGGTACAGGAAACTATGTCATGAGTCTATTTTTAGCTCCTTTTCCTTTTTGCTATTCCGTCGTTGTAATTTTAGATGGTCTCGATGATTCAATGTACACATCTCTGTTGCCGCAACTGTGCTCGAGATTACTTCACAGTTCAAGTCCGAGACAAGACGATCGTTGATGCGACATGTCCTTTTTGTGGCGAGCCGTCAACACTTACTGATGACTCGGAGGCTGCTACTGACTACTTCAATCATTTGGACATTTTACTCAAGAGTCTGCTTGACAGCAAGCACCATGAAATGTTTCAGAGGAAACTCAGAGACTGGACGCTTGCCAAAACGCCGAATTTCAAGTGGTGCTCAAAGGTACACTCACACATGATGCATGCATTTCAAATGACTTTGTTGTTTTCGCAGGCCATATTAAAATGCAAGACAATTTTTTTGGGTGCAGTGCTCGTCAGGGTTCATTACAGAGCCACTCCAGACTAGACTCGTATGTCCGGATTGTAAAGCTGTCACATGCGCAATCTGTTTGGAGACCTGGGACAAAGTCAATCATGATCATAGGGACAATCTAGCGAGCAGTTTGATCAAATTATGTGATACCACTCCAAAGTCGATAATCGAGTATCTCAATGCGAACCACACAGAGTGTCCCCGATGTCACTTCCGGTTCTCTTTGGCGAGAGGAGGATGTATGCATCTCACGTGCACTCAGTGCCACCATGAATTTTGCTCTGGGTGTGCGGCTCCCTTTCGAATGGGGGATAAATGTGAAGCAAAGTATCCAATCTGCGATAAGCTCGGCTTGCACGCGCATCATCCTCGCAATTGCTTATTCTATTTGAGGGACAAGGAACCTGAACAACTGGCAAAACTTCTGCAGGTACTTGGAAATCAACTTGTTTATGCCACTCCAATTCCAGGGATCAATAGCTTTGATGAAATACATGAGACCATATTTATGCTCATGTTATTATAATGATTGCAACAATTTTCATAATGCATATTGCATAATTTCTCTTTGATGTTGTATTTCTTATCCTTTCCCTTTCATCTTCCTCTGCTTCCTTTTCTCAAGAGCCGACCCTCTTTTATGACACACTTCACTGCATAATGTTCAAGGAGTAAATCACGGATCTAAAAAGAAAATGGGACACTGATTCTAAAGAATCCTTTTCCATAAAATCTCAATTTCCTCAAATGTATGAAAAATATTTGTGAATATTTGAACAGGAAAATGCGATTCCGTTTTTCAAGGAGAATTCCGGCGAAGAGCATGTCATTGAAGTAACCGTCCTTGTAACTCCATCAACTAATGGATCCGAAGAAAATCCCTCAACTGAAGGAGAAAATTCGATGGATGATACAGACGGAAATGCACATAAGCCGAAAACAAAGAAACAGAGAGTTTGTCAAGTACCTATTCAAAAGGAGACTAGCGACGGTTATGTAGATGATATTTGTGGAAAGGAGGCTCCTGACGGATATGCAACAGTGTGCAAGTAAATGGCGACTAGATACTTAATATATGACATAATTTTAAAGCAGTTAATGTAAACCAATTTATTTTGCATGACAGGACACACTACATTGAATACCTTGGCCTGTTGATTTGGCAAAACCACTTGGATCCCATTACCATTCTGACCAATGACGACTTGGAAGTCATTGTTCGCCGTGCTTTCAAAAAGCATCCGGGTCGTCCCAACTGGCTGTCAGATGAACTTTTCCGCAAACGTCTTTTGAAAGTAGGCTGTTTAGTTTTCGTGATTTTATTTGGATTGTCATTTAATAATATTTCGAATTTTTGATGGGAATTTTTGTTGTTGTGATGTGGGTTGGTGTAGATGGCGTGTGTGTTATTGATAAGCTCTAAGAATGAATGATGAATGTTGATTGTGCTGATGATATGTTGTTATCTTGTTCATAGGTTATCAACGATGAGATCCCACTCTAAAGTCTCTCCTCAATTTCCAAAAAAATTTGCAAAACTCATAGGCTGCTCAGTTTCAACTCAAACATTGATAATAAGCGTGTGTGGAATTAGACGAGGAAACTGTGTGTAACTTTTCTTTGTGTTCTTCTATGCGCAAAAAAACTACTTATTCGTTCGTTTTCGTTTTTCGTATATTGTTAGTAGTTTAATTGTCGCGGATCAAGTCGTTAATTATTTGTCATTTACTATAGGTTTGTCTATGCACTTTTTTAAGTTCACTTTATCTCCTTTACTTTTGAATGCATGCAATTTTGAGACCACGTAGGAGTTCCTAGAAGTAGCATATTACCCCTACTATCAAATTTTCATTTTACGCTGACTATTTTTCTTTTTAATTCGTAATTGTTGTATATAATTAGAAGAATAATTAAAACTGGATGTAAATCTTCGTTTGTATGAATAGCTTGTTATTTTAGCTGTTTTTCCAGGGAATTGACTCTCCAAATAGTTTTAAGTTATCTTAATTTCTTGTTGAAGCATGCAGCAAATTGTTTTAGACTTTAGAGTAATGTAAGTATTACGTTAATGCATTCTAGTTGATAGTATGAGATTATTATGTAGATTTAGTTCTCAGATTCGCTGAATAAATGGTGGTTTTTCGTTGCAAAGGTCGTATAATGAAAAGTTCTGGGTACTTTACTGGAATCTTCAACTTTCACCCGACACATGGCAGCAAAGCTGTGCTCGGTGAGTTGGCCTAACTTATCGAAGGCCAAAAAGCAAATGAAATTGCAGTGAAATCTTATGACTCCACACCATAGATAGTAATCTTCGATTGCATAATATTCAACACGTGGAATTTTTTATGCTTCATCTTTAAGTGTTAGACCCATACTGCTTATGGTTCATTTGAATGGCTGGATTTTATCCGAAAATTTGTTTGTCCTCTACATGTAGTGACTTTGTCACTTTTTTGTCTCCAACTCATCACTTGTTTACAATAAATGTACGATTTTTATAATCATACTGACGATGACGATCAAATCAAAACACCTTTACAGGTTATTGTGGCTACCAGTAATCAGTGGAAGGCGTCTGCATTTTTATGTACAATGTTTGGTATATTTATACTGGCAATTTTTGTTTTCAATAAAAGACAATCGTATGATTTTTGCTACTAGCCATTGAGGTGCCGTGCCCCTTCGACCTAGGGTTCTGATTGGCTACAAACTTGATTCAGATGGGTTTGGTCAGTTAAGATACAAATGA
>JAQIXX010007939.1:0-10236 GCA_034700605.1 Willowsia nigromaculata | reverse complement strand
CATGGTAGCTTCAGGATGGAGTTTATGGTGGGGAAACTTGATGTTTTTGAAGAGAAGGGACGAACCTGTTGGGAAAAATCATGAATTAAAATTGAATTTAAAAAAATAGATGAGCAAGGCGTCTTAGGAGGTGACATTATCTTTGGAAGCTATGGACATTACCTTGGCCTATAGACTCCAGTTCGAAATGAACGAGATAATTGCAGTTGCAGGAACACTTGATGTCCAGCTCCTCAATTGTCAAATGGAAGCTGAGATTCTTCCTAAACAGATTCTTCATTACTTGATAAACAGGGGTCCCACATTTTCTAAAGCGTTCTTCTTCATCCATGTCTTCCCGGAAAGCTTGGGTCATTCTTAAGGTTCCTTGATCAGAAACGGATCTGGGAAGAGTGAGGTCCAACCGCCATTTTTGACCCCTGAAACAAGAAAAGAGAGCAGAAAGAAAAGTCAAAATATTCGCGAAATAAATATGACACAGATTTTTTTTAAATTGCTACAGATAACTCACAGCAGTTTGAAGTCCTTCCTGTTGGATCCCTCTATCGCTTGACTCGCTATAATTTTGCAGTACGCCTTAGACTCCTCAGATTCGAGAGCCACAGGTTCCAAAATAAGTGAATAATCCCTACATCCGTGATATGACAACGGTAACGGTGCATTCCGTTTCATAATAAACTTGACTATTTCTTCTTTAAGCAAATACAACTCCATTCTAGAAAACGAAACGAAAACCACCCATTAATGATTGAAATTACACAATTTACAAGAGTTCCAAATGAAGTTAAGTGAAACTTACGTAACAATGACACCTACACCAAGAAAAGCAATCACCAAATTACAAACACTTCAATTTAACTGTCGTAAAATATATATTTAAATCCCACTTTTCCAATTTAAATGTTGAAATGGTTTCAAATTAGATTACGACGAAGAGCAAGACATCCAGACTATTCCAAAATGCAGAAATTGATGGACTCGGAGGAAGATTTTCGCTATACCCATAATATGCAGCCATGCATTATGCATGCCATTCGTCTCTCTTGTCACGTCACATGGTTCTCGTTTCGTTTCATCCTGTTTCATCTCGTCTTCGTCGCTGGTCAGGTTTGGTCCCCATCCAATCCACCTTCTCGCCAAAGATTACGTCATCTTCTAAAATGTTACGTCACTCATACTCACCATGCCAGGGTGGAATGGAAATCATTGAGGCTTATCTGACTTCATTTACCAGCGACTTTTATAGAAACTATGGAAATGGCAACCGTGAATTTTAATTTCTTAAATCTTAACTTCTTCCTTAAACGTCTCCAAATTTTGCAGAGGCAGTGGTCCTGCTCTCTCTCTGACCTTTACGTGGTCTCATGCGTGATTATGAAGATGTTGGGGAGACTTGAGAAATTGAATGAGAGACCTTTAAACTGGAATGATAAGCAAATTAAAGCCTGTTTTAAGAAGCCCCAATGGATTTCATGTAGTCACCCACCTTCATGGCTATGCAAACTAGAACTACTTTATTGGATGTAGGAACATTCTCCTGATTTTTTACTCAAACTTTGTACCTTTAATAACAGCACTCGCTCCGGATTGTAAAGTTTCCAAGAAATACTGTAAAATATTAGTGAACCTGGCAGGTGGAGAAAGTGACGAGAGTGATCTTGAACTCGAAAATAGTTTTGTAGTTTTTTCTCATTTTGTTAATTTCCAGGGGTCACAAATGGCTGGCTGACCTAACCATTCCCGACGCCACGTCCGCTTGTAAATTGATCACCCTAAGTGAATCTAACCGTCCGGAAAATGGACTATCACTTTATCGAATACTCCGAAATCTGTTTACCGATGAGAATTTGTTTCAGAATGAGTAGCTTCCACTTGGCAAATAGGGGCCTGGACATCCACGATTCCTGCGGCTGCATTGCAACATTCAATCTGGAGTCTAAAAGTTGGTGCCATTTTGATGATCAAACTTCTCTGAATATGATTTTTTTAAATCAATTTTAATATAAGCATACTTTACACAGAATCCATCGTTTCATTCAACGACATCAAGTTTCCCAGATATGAACTCCACCCTGAAGCTTCCATAATAGGAGAACTTACCTCTAAATGCCGCATGACTTTTATATTCGGGATAAGTCACAATCCTCTGGAAAGCCTGTCCCCAGAGAATCCAGTGGCCAAAAAACAAGCGACTGATGGATGAGGCGATTGGGAGTGATTTGGTCGTCGTGGCGGCGAATGGAGCTGAAGTCAAAGGTCAAAAATAAGTGTCACTTAATGGGTAAGCCAAGTCATAACACGTTAAATTATTCAAATTGAGCGAGACAATGACGCGCAAGATTGATTGACTCTGCCTTGATGTTGATTCCACTTCACAGTGAGCAGTGATGTGTTTCGAACAATGTTCGAAAACGAAATGAAGGAGAGTATCACCAACCGTTTGGAAATGCCGGACATGAGCGAAGCCGTAGTTCGAGCGTTTCTCATCTTCATCTGCACGTCGGACATGGAAGCTGCCTCTAAAAAGTTTGACATCGCTTTGAAATCAGCTAAGTGGTTCAACGTGGACATGGCTGTTTGATTGGCAATGCTCGTTCAAAATATGGAGGAGAAGGAGGTGATCCTGAAGAAAATGACTGAGCTACTCAAGTGGTATTCTCCAAACTTGTCTGCTGATTTGCTCGCTTCGGAGGAATATCCGGAACTGATCCTCAGATTCGGATGGAACTTTTCAGTGCTTTCCTGAAATATTCCTGAGCATATCATATGGAAAGTATGTGGGTGTTACTTTCAAACGGCTTAAATATAAACTTGAAGTTACTCAGCTTTCAATCATGTGTAATTTTATGGTTAAAAAAATCAATTCTCCGATTAATTATGAGTCAAAATAAATATGTAAGATAATTCTGTATAATTGAAATAAAAATCATCTTAATTTGATTTAAAATGCCAAGCTAATCGATCATGATAGGCCATTATTAAGAAACAAAATGGAGCAGTAGTGCCTTATCATTTTGTTGCATGTACATAAATTAATTGAATCGCATGGAATGCAATTATCTATGTACTTTATGCGACTCGGAATGTCCAGCATAAAAAGCTGAGTTTTTTTCTCGGATAAGTTGTATGTATTCGAAATTTGAAAGGGTTTACGAATGTATAAACATATGCTCCTAGTGGAATCACACTGCTTAAAAATATTTTAATTGCGAGTATGGAGTAGTCCTCATGAAAACTGCTTCACATCCCGACTCTTCCTGTCTTGATCTCGAATCTTCACCCCAATTATCTGACGTACCAATCAATAATTTTTTATGCTTTCCCTTGACAGAGATTATAAGTATGGTAGTTGTTTATTTTAGGAAACAATTCGGGTAACAAACAGTGCTAGATAAATAAATCAGAATACATTTCGAACGAATTTCTCAACCATGTTCCAAAAACAATCTGCTGACATGCATAGCCGTTTGAGGGAGCTCCTGGAACAGCTTCTCGTACTCTTTGGAAGTCAGCAATTCCGACGGCTTGTTCTTCGAATACCATTTCATCACTTTGATGGCTTTCTTGAGAAACGTCTCCTTCAAAACGTCCACTTGATTCACCACAAACAGGAGAAGTAGGCAGTTGCCTCCATGTTCCCTTTGCATGTGATGGGTAGGGGTTCCAGTGGGGACCTGTTCTGAAGTCGGTTGCTGAACCCCTCCATCTTGTAAATGGACAGATATTTCGACACGATCTATAGTCAACCAGAAATACCAACAGTCCGTTGATCCGAGTCTTTTGATGTGCTCGAAAGCAGCATTGTGAATATTCTTTCAGACGGGATTCCTGGACACAGTGAGTTTTCAAGTAGGCAAGCACGCAATTATTATGCATAGTTAAAAGTAGAAATGCTTTTTTGTGAAAAAGGTCGAAGCCGAAATATATAAAGTACGTCAGCTTGCTCACCATTATCTGCAATGCAATGTGTATCTCAACATCATCTAAACTTACCCCAGGTAAACATCTAGTTGGCACATCCACACACCTGGACCAGACCCCGATCTTAGTTGGCGAATCTTATTCATAATTTTTGCACAATTGCTTATCCTAATGATCTCTTTCAAATGCAAAATCATGGTGAAATAGGAAGACCTCAGCTAATAAAAGCAATTTAAAACACCTCCTAACTATATATTCTCCAGTAATTCCATGCAACATTGTGGGTCTTTGGCAAGTCATTAAAGTTGAAGGAATAGAAGTGTTGTAAGACAATTAACATCGTTTTGTCGTGTA
Source organism: Willowsia nigromaculata (assembly GCA_034700605.1). Taxonomy (NCBI): domain Eukaryota; kingdom Metazoa; phylum Arthropoda; class Collembola; order Entomobryomorpha; family Entomobryidae; genus Willowsia; species Willowsia nigromaculata. The sequence continues at coordinate 5,961 of JAQIXX010007939.1, read as the reverse complement.
AATTGCGTTACGTGTCGTAGGTGCTATCATTTGAATTATTGTATCAAATTGAAAGCGAAGGATATTGAAAGCCGTGAAAATGGCTGGTGCTAATCTTGGGAAGGACCTGACTCTTCAACTTCATTTAGCGTGGAGGGAGTCCTTTAAGTTGATAGGACTACAGGAAGACTTCAAGTGCGAATTGCGGATTGAGTGCCCTGGAGATTTGGAGTTATCCTTTGTCCAGTTCCTGGAGAAGCACAAGGACAAGGACAAGAATAAAAGGGTAATTTTTCTTTTTACTTAAGACATCAGAAGCAAAATTGTTTCAACGTCAATTTAATTGTGATCATTATTGCGTTGCGATTGCAAAAAGCAAGGTATTTTGAATGTCTGGGGTGTCTGTCCGTCCGTGTGCACGATAACTTTCGAACATTCAACGAAATTTCAAATTATGATTTTTAAACGTGTAACTGAGCACTTTATCTTGAATAAGTTCGAAGATGGGCATTAACGGTCAACGAAAACCGTTAGAAACAGTTATAACATGGGATAAGAACTCGAAAATGAGAATCAGTGTATTTATAGTCATGTTTCACCCCGTTTTGTATTTTTTGCCACAATTAAAGCATTTTTGGCAAAATCTATGGTCAAAATTTGTCAGAAGGTCTCTATATCTATATCCTGTTGTCATGTTTATTTTTTATTTTGTTATTCCACAGATTGAAATGATCGTTGCCAAGGAAGATGACTATGTAATTACCCGCATGAAAGGTTCAGCATGGTGGAAGCTTGGAACAACTGTAAGTGCTTAAGTCTCTAATAGTGTCTAGATTTAGTGATTTAATGATTTTGAATGTTTTTTATCTTTTCTCCGATCATTCTGTGCTTCAGTGGGTATTCAAATCACATCAAAAGGAGTTATTTAAAGCTATTTTGATAGTGCATATTTTGGGAGAATCTTGCATATTACATACCAGGTGGAAGTCCGTCGACATGGGCGGGTCTGATAGACTCTTGTAAAATGTGGACCGAAAAGTTCAATAATACGTATTACGAAAAAATTCGTTCAATTTCCTACCGTTTCAAGGACTTTAAACCGCCAATTTTTGATTAAGTTTCATCACAGCATTTAAATTTTAATTATTTTTATTAGGGAAAAGAAACTTGCTCTTTCAGGCATTTGCCCACAGCATTTAAATTTGAGTATTAGTTAATTTATCAGTGCATTATTGCCTCCGGTAGAACGGTTCCCCCATTGAAACGGTTCCTACAATAGAATGACTCCTTCATTAGAACGACTCCATCCATTACAACAAAGTTTCGCAATCTTGTTTTTCAGAATGCCTGATTTTAAGTTTGAAATTTCAAAATAGAGCAATATGCACCAAGAAAACTTTTCAAAACGTGATTTTAGTTTTGGTGAATCAAAAATTAATGCAACGCTTTTAGGACTGATTGTAAATAGCAAACTAGACCAAATTACCTTTTTAAAGGCGAAAGATTTTATGATTTTCGAAGAAAAAATTGAATTGACGGATGAACAAATGGAATTTTAGATTTATTTAAGAGCTCAAAATGCCTGCTTTGCTGTATTTAATCAGAGTCTAAATGTCACTTCCAGAATAACCATAAAATGATGGAATTGGGTTTGGAATGTTTTTGTTTTCAGATTTGCGATTTTCTGATAAGCAATAAGAGAAAGCAGGTAAACTACAACGTGGAAATTAAGCGCCTTGAGAGTATTATGGAAGCGGAACCAACTAAAAGGACGCGCCAGGGAGGAAACTATGGAGAGCCGGGTTTTCCTTTCACTGCAGGCAGGTATCATCAATTTGCCGCTTCGTCTCAACTTCTTCAACGCGGACCGGGAACTGGCGAAGGTGCAAGTGCTCAGTGTCCATGTATCGTGAAGCATCTCTACAATGCCAAGCGTAATTTTCAAGCGTTCGAAAGCAATGACGCAGAACAGGAAGCAGACAGTGACCTACACGGACTCCCATTTGATCTGGCTGAAGCCGTTTATTCTGATTCTGACGATGATGTGAGATACTTGTCATATTTACTTTACTAATCACTAATTATATTATATACTAACTATACTAACTAATTATATTTTACTAATCACATTTGGAATAATCATTTGTAATATTAATAATTTTTTTTTCTTCAGATCACTGAAGATGAGTTAAAATCCTTGAAGCAAGCCAGTCAGCGTTACCCAGCATTGATGATTCCTATCAGAAAGCTTTTGAAAGGACACAAGAAGAATGGGAACAATCCACCAGAATGAGCCGAAGACTGAAACACTTCTAGAAATTAAAAGCAAATTTATTTCCTTACGTCAACTTACGTGTATTTTCCTCGTCCCGCTTGGGCGACTGATGTTGAAGATTTGGGGTGTCATGAGATAATAAAACTGAGAAGTAGAAAAAACATTTTTACCCGGCTTTATACGAAAAAAATTGGGCTTTTAATTTGTTTTCATATATAAACTTTCTTCTATTCATATGAACTTTTAGCATTCTGAATACTTATGAAGATTTTTGATGCGCAAATAAAAGTAGTATTTACATATTGGTTGTTACAGTTTCAAATTGTGACAGAATTCGCACTCCTGTTTGTCTAGCTTGTCATTCATTTGAGCAGCTTACAGTTACACATAATTCAAATTTCCAAATTACACATATTTCAGGGTTTAATCTAATCTAAGAAATAATTCATAATCTAGGTGCAATTTAGGAAAATTCAAGGAAAAGCTTGAAAAGCTCCATCCCAATCTGTGATTAGATTAAGGTCGGAATAACCCCTCGTATTCCTTCGAAGCGAGCAACTCTGTAGATTTGTTTTTGAAGTACCACTTGAGCACCTCCGCCATCTTCTTAAAGATCTCCTCCATATTTTGAAAAAGAAGGCACAAACGATTAGGCATGTCTACGTTGAACCATTTGGCAGGCTTCAAACTAATCAGCGTCGCCATTTCATTCTTCAATGATGACTTCAGTGCTTTCCTGAAATATTCCTGAGCATATGGATAGTGTGTAGGTGTTTCATAAAATATTTCTTTGAAACAACTAACGGCATAAATATAAAGTTGAAATTAATCAGCATTTAATTATGCGTAATTTTGTAGGTTATAACATCAGTTCTCCGATTAATTATGAATCAAAATGAAAACGTAATTGAATTTTGTAAAATGTCTTAACATACCTGAAAATATTTGAAATGTTAAGTTAATTGTATCTCATGATATGCATTTTCGTTTCCATTTTTAACTGACGATGAATTGCAATGTTCGAGATGTTGCAGCAGTCTATCATGAAAATCATACTGAGTTGCGATCCAGTTAGCTAGATGGACTACAACAACTAGTCATTTCGACGTTCCTTTCAACTGCTATCGTTATCATTAATATTGTCCCGGTTTCATCTAGTGAAAGAACATCCTTTGGGATGAATGTTCTGAGATTGACCATAGTTGATGGCGGTGAAGGGACGATAGTGAATTTTTGAACAAAATTACCCATTCGGATTCAGGAATCATACGGAAGATGACAACAAGTGGAGGAAACAAACGGAATTATATGGAAAGCTATACGTCGACAAATCATAAATCTTCTTTGGGGTAGTTTTTTTATTATGAATTACAAACTGAATCACGTGTGGCACCAAATATTGTTTAGCATGCGATTCTCGATATTTCTTAACAATTTTTGACGAAATTGGGTGAAATGTAACAAAGTTATTGAGGATGTTGTGGGGCAAAACAAACGGAATTATATGGAAACCTATACGTCAACAAATCGTAAATCTATTTTGGTGTAGTTTTTTTGATTATGAGTTACAAACTGAATCACGTGTGGCACCAAATATTGTTTGGCATGCGATTCTTGATATTTCTAAACAAATTTTGATGAAATTGGGTGAAATGTAACAAAGTTATTGAGGATTTTCTGTGGCAAAACAAACGGAATTATATGGAAAGCAATACGTCGACAAATCATGAATCTATTTTGGGGTAGTTTTTTTTATGAGATACAAACTGAATCACGCGTGGCACCAGATATTTTTTTGCATGCGATTCTTGATATTTAATAACAATTTTTGACGAAATTGGGTGAAATGCAACAAAGTTATTGAGGATTTTGTGGGGCAAAACAAACGGAATTATATGGAAAGCAATAAGTTGACAAATCATAAATCTATTTTGGGGTAGTTTTTTTATTATGAGTTACAAACTGAATCACGTGTGGCACCAAATATTGTTTGGCATAAGTGAATCTTGGATAGGTTCTAACAATTGTATATGAATTATGTCTAACAATCCAAGTGTGAAGAATGAGTCACTACACTCTTTTGTAGGTTAGTTTTATGAAAACATAGTAAACACAACTCAGCACTCAATGATATGCTGACAATCTAACATAATTTTTAACAGCTTTGATTGTACATAGTTGTGTACTTATGAATATAAACTGTTATTTTTTTACGAGCAAGCCGTAATCTGCAGCATTTCTTATAAGGTTTCCATTTCAGTAAAAGTCAATATAATGTCAAAGCTTGTTGTATGCAGTTGCACTGATAAAGTTATCTATTTTTGAACAAACCAAAGTTGGCTCTGTTTGCTAAATACATAATATATTATCTTGAAAATACAAATATTTTGTGAATCTGTATAACTAAACGATCATGTATGATCGAATGTCTTCTATGCAGCATCCAATACACAGTATAGGAAACCAATAAAACGGAATACGATTTCCTGTATCTCACACCACTGTAATTCTGAATGGTAAAATTTCTCCATTATCTATTCAACCTTTCATAGATATATGTACATAGTTTAACAAGCTTGCAAACTTTTAGCAATAAAAGATGAACTGATCGTTCTGTTGCATATAATATTAATGCAATTCTTTCGTTGTGGTGGTGTATCCGACAGCTTCCTTATTTGTGGTCATGGTTTTTAGAAAAGCTGATTTCAATATTAGAACGCAAATAAAGTGTACTCCTAACGCTTGTGGAGTAGCCGGTTGATATAAGCTTGTTAAGGAAGCAAAGTGTATGAGGTCATTGATAATAATAATATAAAATACCGTAATCTTCGAATTAGAGGGGCCTCTAAGAGCATGCGGCGACTGCTCAGTTCGTAGGCGCCGGGGCGTCTATTTGGGCGGGGCTAGTAATTAGAAGAAGACGTTTAATTGAAAATTTACGGCAATATGCCTCTATGAGCTTTGAGAGAAGTTCATGGTGATCAGGAGAGATGATTTCATCATTTGTTTCACCTCAAAATGATGTAAATGCTCTTTGATTAATCATAAATAATATGAATGTTCAAGTGCCTGAATTTAAGATAAGCTAATAAGTAAGAGGCGTTGAGTCCATCGGCCTTGTTTGGATTTAAAGATAAGACGAAGAACAGAAACTAAATGAATAAAAACGCTTGGTATGTTTTTATTTTAAGACTTATCGTTACAGTTTACAATAAAATATGTACAAACGTTTATTAATATGATGACAATGAAATTCTTTAATTGTTTCTGCTTGTAAGATTCTTAGAGTTATGAAATAAGTATATTGTTTATTATACATGAATAGTTATGTGGAAATTTTTTTTACAAAAGCTGACGACTCCCGTTTCGAGCAATTTACATCTTGTGGGACTGACATGAAGTTACTAAGACATGAACTCAGTTTGGAACAGTTTCGTTAGTTGACAAAGACAGGATGAAAAGATTAGTACTTTCCTTGAGGATGTAGATTCTTTTGGTGACTTCGGAGTGTATAAGAATCTATAAATGTTGTGGAACACATGTCGCACTTGATCCGTTCAACCTCGCCATACTTTCCACCGTGCATCCGCTCGTGATGTGTTTGAGTCGGCTTGGAGTTGAATACCCTTGGACAAAATTTGCAAGGCCACTTATCGTTCTCTGGTTTGGAGGGATCACATCGCTCACCGTGTAGCTTGAAGTCATCC
>JAQIXX010007938.1:0-10237 GCA_034700605.1 Willowsia nigromaculata | reverse complement strand
GGGAATTACTGGAATAGTGAGAAATTACTAGGGTAGTGGGGAATTATTAGAATAGTGGGGAATTAGCGAAAATCGCTAATATAGAGTGGGGAATTATTAGAGATGGGGTATTATTTGAATATGGGGAATTATTAGAGCAAATACGGTATGTTAATAATAGAACACAAGATGCAACATAATATTTCTTCCTTTGTCGACAGCAGTGTTCAAGGAGGGGTCTGTCTCCGCTCTCATCATGAGGACTAGTTTGCTCTCCTTCACACCACTTTTTCTATTTGATTTACTCAACTCCTAATAATAAACTGATTGATTACATCTCGACACGTACGTAAACTAATAATAAAAAATAAATAAAATGACAACTACAATGTTCTTTTTCTTGATTCTCTACTCTCTCCTTGTTCCCTTCCAAATATAAATTACACTATTTAACCGAAGTGGTTTGATTTGATTGCTTTTTTGGTGGACGGGGGTGACCCTGTAATCTTCATGGGAGAGTTTGTGCGACTTCGACATTTCGAGTTTTTGGCGTTTGGCGAGCCTGATGAGATGTTAATTAAAAACAAATTTGGGTGAGTTTTCATAATAATCATCTCTCTGTTCTCTTCTGTCGTCCTCTAGTACTTTTGCTCATCATTTTGCAAACATGACCTAAACAAGGTGCATAAAATATGTAGTGCATGTAACTTATTGCAGTCCACACACGGCGCTAAGGGCTTGGATGACATATGACATGACAAGAGTTCGAAAAAAGGCCGTGCTACATAATAATCTATCATAATAATACGCCTCATGATGATATGCAAAAACTTCTCTATACGGACGATTAAAATAGGAAACGCTGCTTGGGCGTTGACTATGCTGACGTAATATGAAAAACAACGGTAAAAACTAACGTCCCACAATCCTACTCATAAAGACTACATTGTCTGCGAACGACACAATCATATAATGTAGCTTTTTAAAATGGCACTGGTGATGACCGCTACACATATTAACGATGAAAATTATGACAGTTTCGTCACTCATTCATAATAACGCATTATTACAGAGTAAAAAATAAACACTTATCAAAACATTATGCATCCAAACTAAATAAATAGTGTGTTTACAAGATAATTCGACATTTGTGGTGACTACTCCAAAACTGCAACAATTTCGATCAAGGTAATGAAGCATGAAAAAAGTTAATACATAATTTCCATAAATGAGCCGTTGACTCATTTTTGGCTTTCCTGTGAATGTCTAAATTATTATTTGCCAGTTTGTCAGTGACAATTATCATGTATTCATTGACTCTTTTGTAGGTACCCAATCTTCTGAAAACTCTATCTGTTATTAAGTGTAATCTACAAATCATAATGATTGTTATAAAAGTTATTCGGTGACCATCGGCCATCATGGTCCGCCAATGTTGTAGTCGTTTGTCTCTGATTATTTGGTAAAGAATACGAAAAACAACAAATTGAGCAGGCGTTCGACACTACCTCATTTACTACACCATTATCATCATCATCATCAACACTATCGCTGACACAAGGGCTATTCAAAATCGACACTTTGCAACAATCGAAACCACTAAATTGCCATCCTCAATCACATAATTCTCAGAATATCATACAGAACATGTTATTTGATGAAAAAGTTGAAAAAATCACCGGTGGACCGACAGGCGTTTGTTCGATCAACGTTTGCACAAGACAGGCTTTTTTTTGTTGATAATCGACAAAAAGGGGTTTTACTTCTTTGAAGGAATATATAAAAAGGTTAAAATTTATCATCTTTTAAAGGCGCGGCGAACCTGGGTCATCTAATTAATAACTTGGCCAATATGATGAAGTATTGAGTGAACCAGTTTATCTCTCTCGCTCTCTCACAGAGAGATGCGTGCATGCAGAGAGGATGAAAAACTTACATAGCCTCCATTTAATTGTTGATGATTAATAAAGTATCGCCATGAGCCATCATTTTCGTTGCAGGAGTCGTTTCGTTTTGCGTTTTTTCGTCCTTTTCAAGCGATTATTATTATAGGATGATGAGATTAAAGAAGAAGATAAAAAAACGAGTAGAACATAGTTAGCATTATCACGACGATCATGATGCCGTTTACCCTGCGTAATGCGTTCTCTTAACTAGATGCTATGGTGGTTTGCAGAGAGAGGGGAAAAATTGCTTTATTTTTAATGGTGTGAGGTGAACAACAGGTGTAATTGTAAACAGATTGCATGCACCCTCAAGATAATAAGTGTCTTTTCGTGGATATTAGAGAATAGTCCCGTTGAACAATTGCCAGGATCGATATGTGAGAAAGAACATGATCATGAACATTTTTATCAGAAAATGGCAACACTCTATTGGATTATAATTATTGAGAAGTTGGAAGGAAAATCAAATGATCAATTCATTCCTTGAGAGACCTTTCCTACCTGTTTTTCTTGGTCACTTTTGCTTACCAGCGTTAATAATTATCTACTTAACAGAGTGACTTGGGGCGAATAGCGAAAAAAGGAAGCTTACCCATTTTGAGTGTTTTCAAACCAAAAACGATCTGCATCACGAATTCTTCTAAATTGTTCCAAAATGATGGCTTGGAACAATGGTCCGGGACCATTTTGAGATTCCAACATGCCTCCCAAGTAAAGATCCACATTGTTCAGATCTCTTCCATACAGCATTTCCAACTTTTGAAATTTCTCAGGCTGAAAAGCATCCAAAAAACAAGGTAAGTAACGAGAACATAAAGTAATGATTTGATCGCATAATTATTTCAATACCTCTGACAGGAAGAGATCAGGATTGATTTCGCTCCAATTGGAGACTTTCTGTAGTCCGAAACATTTTCTCACAGTGTTGTAGTCTGGTAGTCCGTTATCCCTTCCTCTCATGATGTTCAACGCTCCCAAGTCTCTTCTGGAAAAGTCCATTGGACCAAACAATTTGTCACGAACATCAGAACAAAGGATGACATCCTCTCTTTCTGCTATTTGAGATGAGAGTCCCATGAGCACTTCTTCAAAAGAGTTTGAGCCCAAAATATCCTAAAAAATATCAACGTAAATCCCAGTTCAAAATAAGTATAAAAAACGTGTAGCAGAAATGTTCCTGGTTTTAACTCAATCATGGTACTTTAGCAAATTAATTATGCACGACTTCTATGCAAAATGCCAAATTCATGGTCAGCCCAACTTTTTCATGATTTAGGAACAAAAATATGTACACATCTTCAAGCTTGAAACATGTTTAAAGCATGACATTGTAAAAAAATGAGCTTGTCATACGCGAACAGAGAAAAATTGAAGGAAAATGCTGTTTGAAAAATAGAACATCTTAAGCAGGATATGACGTAAATTTACCTCAGATTCCCATCAAGACGCACACAGCCTGATTGCTGGTCCATCCTCTACAGTTCTCTTGAAATTGCACTGGTTGTCCCGTCTGTAAATTCCAGGAGGAATGAGTGTGTGTCCAAATCTGAAAGCAGCACTTTGGAAAACATAAGTAATGCCAGGGTGCATATCAGCCCTGTATCCCGAGTAAGGTTCCAGAGAGGCATTTAGAAAAGCTGGAAGGTACTCATATGCGATGACTTTCTGCAAAAAAAAAGTGGAAAAAATCAAATTGTAATTTTAAATTCAGATATCATCTTTACATATTCAAGCAAATCATTATCCAAGTTTTAATGATGAAGATGAGTGCTGTTGAATGTTCGCCAACGCAAACGAGCTTATGACAAGTTCTCTACTCTACGAATAAAATCTGAATTTCTCAGCTTAATCATCGTAAAAACGTAAAAGACGATTATATCACAGTTCGGTTTGACATAAAAACTGCATTATTGTCAGTCTTTTGTCACGACATGTGATTCAATCTTTATACTTTCATCACTTTTCGCTCCGCGGCAGCTGTCAATTGCATGAAAACTCACTTCAAGTGTGATGACGCTAATGAGAACCCGATGAAGAGGATAATAGAATATTATGCATTTCAATCAATTGTGCCAACACACAACAACGACCGTTGTGGTAGTATCAGCAAACGATCGACATATTTTTTCCATCGTCTTCTTCAAAGGAAAAAGTCTATATGTTAACCATGCTCTTTTGTTCTTTCTATAATAATGATTGTCTTTTGGTAAGAAAGATGTAAAAAATGCTAAAATGAGAAGATGAGTGGGGTAGATAACAAAAGGACCTGAAATCGCGGTGATAATAAAATAGAAGGTATTATGATCCATTCACGCAGTTTCAATTCACCGTCATCATCATCATCACCTTCCTTTCATTCATGAACATTATAATATCATATTATTTAAGTATGCATGCTCGCTCATTGCTTTGCTTACATATTACCTCGTTACGGCAATAATAAAAACTTTGAAATGATTCTGACACGGATAAAAAATATGAGCTCGCCCCTCAATATACCCTTGTATCGATTGATCGCGATTGATTTTCCATTTTCAACTATTGAAATTGTTTTGATGTTGCTGTGATTTTTTCCTTTTGTATTATTCATGGCTGTTGTTGTGCTCTTATGAATGGGTGCGTATTATTATTATGAAAATGATTAATCAAACACCTCAAAGGCACATTCTAATGAAGCCAGTAAGACAAGTCAGCAGCAGCAGAACTGAGAAAGATGGATAGACTTATTAAAAAGTATTATTGGTGCCCTACCTCAAAAATAACAAAAAAAAATGTAACTGCATTATCCCTATAAGTAGTGCAAGTGGTTGTGAAGAATCCAAGTATTGATGATTATTACCATTTTTCCATTTTTGAATACTGGACTGGATCAATATTTTATAAATGTTATGATTATACTCCTTTTTTCATTCATGTGAAAGGTAAACTGGCTTCTGTTCTCGTTATATGATTGCTTCTGCTGTTGCTGCTCCTTTCTCTAATACATAATTCTCTGCCCCTGACATCTGGCTGTGTTGTACTACCTACATTTTTTGATTGGTCAACGACTTGACCATCTCAACAAGAAAATTATGCATTTTAATATATGATTGTTAATTTAAATATTTCGCCAAAGCATCCAAGATTTATAGACTATAGCTTAACTGAAGAGAGAGAAACAATGGTTAAAAAAGGGAGTGAAAAAATTGAATGCTAAACGAAGATACCATAAAAACATGAAAGTGCATGCCAAAGTTAGATTCATCCGTTGCATTTTAACTGAGCAAAGTGCAGTGTGGCATGATTGTAATCAAGAGCAAAAACTAATAATTTAGTGGTGTGTACAGATGCATAGGTAAACATGATTTTTCTTGGGACTGAGGGGAAAGATGAGAAAGTTATTCTTCTACCTTAAAAGTCTATATTTATGCAGATTTGAAATATCTAATGATACTTAAACACTATAACATAGCATGCGACAGAATATGAAAATGATTAAAATGGCATTTTAAAAACGATGCCTGGGGCCTAGGGCTTTTACTTAATGATGCTATTTATGCTATTCATGTAATGGAGGGTAAAAGTTGAAACTTGCAAGAAAAGAGACATATTATTCCGGGCTAAGCTTTAGAAGATGATAATCAACAGCGTTGCAGCTGGAGATGATTTAAATAAAACCCTCATTAAACTTTTATCAAGAATTGCCTCACAACATGCGAGACGGGGGAGCAGAATAAATTTTATAGCTTTACGCAGTAGATGCGTTTATGAAAATTCCTCTTCACCTTCTGCACGGTAATATACGTCAGAAGTCAAAAGATGCAATCAGTATATTTATTTTAGCAATCTTTATTTTCAGTCATTCATGGTCATTTTAATTTCTCGTGTATGGTGACGTCTATGTGAGTTAACATTTTAGACTCCATAAGCTCTTTATAGCAAATCTTGTGTCAGATTAATGTCACATTGTTATCATCACAGCCAAAAGCATACACTATCTCAGCACTCATTTATTATTCTCATCTCAGATGTCATTTTTACATGATTTTCTTCCAACACCATCATCAGACAAACAATGGACTCATATTATCTACAAATATAGTTTTGACACTGATGTACCATCACCGTCATTATCATCAACACCATTGTTGCATTTAGTATTGCAGCTATAGTGCTAATGTCTTCGTCCACCGTCCACTCATCATTATTGTAGAGAAACCACCACTAATCAAGCGTAACATCTATTCCTAGTCGTGATGTAAGAAGAGATGTAACCTACTTTCACTAGAAGAAAATCTAATCTAACTTCGAAGGTTGATGTGCCAGTTCTTTTAGAATACTTCCTCATTTGCACTAAATCCATTATATAGATAAATTCTTCATAATTTATTCAATGAAACTCTTATTTGTTCATGCAATTACCAAAGCGTTTCGTATGATTTGATTTCTCCAAACTTTCTGAGATAAAAAAAACATCTTATTATTACCTGCATAGTTGCAATCACATATCGTCTTGCTTTTTGAAAGATTTCTTCATCTGTCCACGTTGGATGTTCGTCGTGGATCCTGCCAGCTACTACATTGTGCCATCGGAAGAATAAGATTCCAAACGCGAGCAAAGCAGGATTTTGATTTGTGCGTGGGTCGCCCATCACTGTTACAAAAAAAATCAATATCATGCATCAATTACTATCATTACAAATTTCAACTGTTTAAGCAGCTTATAGCAAATTATTATTATTATTTGCCTTTTGTTACAATCTCACATGATCATCGTGATGATATGACAAGAGTAATCCTTTCTTTAGTCTGACAAACTGAGTTTTTTTTTTCATGCATTACTTTATAAATCTGTCTAGAGTCTAGTGTACGAGACAAGAATGAAAACGAAATGTAAAAAAGAGATTACTACGATACTCATGTAGTGAGAAATTATCCTATAATATGTATGACATTTTTCAAGGTAAATCGTTGTAGGTGGCTTTAGATGGCGAGAAAATCAGCAAATCATCTTCCTTCTGCACGAATCTGTCATGTTTTAATGAGGAAGTTTTGAAGTGTAAGTTCATTCATTTTGGATTCGAAGCAGATACACATTATTCAGATTAGGGCAAACTAAGAAAAGACTCGTATGAAAACAATGAAAACTTGCCTTTTTGTCGCTTTTCAAACACGGAAGAAAATATTTAGCCTTTACAAGATTCAATAAACTTTGAAGCATTTAAATATTAACATTTATGAAGCCAACGAATATAATGCTGTACTTGGGGCAACGTGAACCATTGATTTGATAAAGGAAGCTATTGCGCATTTGACAGTATATAAACAATTAAAGTTCTAAAGGCGATATTGTGTGTTTCTTAGAATTCATTAATTCATGATTTTAGCGACTACGTGTGGGCTAACCTAAACTGTTCCTTTGAAATATGATAATTCTGGTTTCAAGTGTTTTGCATTCAATCGAGCTTTTTAAAAAACAATTATTATGACCATTAGATTTCCGAGTAAGCAGTTATCCACCACAAATTTATCGACAACAGATTGATAAAGCTATTTGCATATAATTCGCCATTGTCGCATATAAATATGATCAAGTTAAGTAGTAACACTTTTTATCATTTTTTATTACTTCTAATTTTTTGTAAACTTCCATTCAAAAAGTCCAGCACTAAAGAGAATTTAGCATTGAAAGGAGTAATAAGTGCAAAGAAACAATGAATGAAGAGATGTCATGCTCAGCAGCTTTCATTAATAACAAGCTTAATTGACGGCTAAACACCAACAGACACCGGCTTCTTTTGTGTAAAATGGTTCGACAAAATGCGATTTTTGAGCATTGCTTTGTACCTATTTCCGGATTTGTTTAGATCAGGAAGTCTTATAATTTCATTCACAAGTCAATCTGTGGTTTCGACGTTTTTCTTTGAAGGCAACCACAATTTCATTTAATTTCGATAGGAGCGAAAACTCTGCGCAACGGCTATTTTTTGTTCCTAACCTTCACATTATCATTACACACGCATGCAAACCAATTTAACTAAATCCTTTATATTGTTCATTTCAAAAAGAAGCTATAGTCTGCGTACGCACATATTCAAACTCGAAGCGAAGTTTGAGACATTGCAAATAAGTCAAAAAGAGCCAAGCCAGCCAGCCAAACCACAAGATTATTACGATGAAATGTATAAAGGTCACAGAGGAGAAGAACAGTGACAAGTGATCAGTTTGAATTTCTTTAATTCACACCATTATTACGAATGAATGGAAATGAACTTACAAAACATTCTTTCAGGGCTAAGCATCCTGAGCACGTGTGGTGACGGAGCATTGCTCAAAGGTACGCGTTCAGTGTTTCTTGGGGGTAGTTTGCCAGTGTTATCACTACGGAATGTCCCATTCACGTACGACCTCATCGCGGATATCCATGCTTCTGATGTACTGTAAATGAAACTTCCGTCAATCCAGCTGGTCATCTTGTTGATCTGAAATTTAAATGAATCAATAATTTGAGTTGCTTCCATCATAATTATAAAATCGGCACTGCTCATGTCGTTTTATACGTCTTAATTTCAATCTAATTTATGAATATGAATGATTTGGTCATACAATTATGCAGATGGCAATAATAAGACATCATAAATTTATTATAAGACAGATGCTGTTAGAGAGCATACAATCATAGTAGTAGTGTTTCAAGTACTTAATTGACTTAACATGTGTCAAGCGCGAAAAGACAGTGAATAACCCTTTGCGTGGAGAAGGCCAAGGTAAGTGTTCGCAAAGTAATTCAGAAATCATCACGATACATTGTTCTTTTATATTAGCTGAATTCTAATCAACGTCAGCGTCACAGGTGGAACAGATTGATTGATCAGACATTTCAGCGAATGCAGTCAGTTCCTTGTTTATGTGCTATTTTTGTGTAGCCGTTTTTACTGTTGAATTGAGTGAATAGATTTACCTGTGGGGTTTTTGCATGAAGATTTATTGGAATCAATATGAACCTTTTAGCCAACTTTATATAAACCCATAATTTATGGTATTATGTAAATACATGAGCATTATTGATACTTGCTTAACAATGTTGTAAACTTCATAATTACTATATTACTAATCGAGTGTACGACATATCTCATGCTAAATGCATACATTCCATTATAAAAGCGCCATTTAACATTGACTATGATGACACTGTGAGAATTAGAAGAATCTTCACTTCATTTCAAGAATATCATGAAATAATTATGATTACAATTCCAATCATATAAGAATGGAATTTTCTCACACCTTGCATTTTTCCTATACATTTCAGGAATAAAGCGTGTGGAAAACATTTACCATCAAACGTATATTTAAAAAGTTCAATCAAAACCTACTGCATCCCTTGCTATTTGTCATAGGTGCAAAATCAACGGCAGTTTGTTCAAATAAAGCATTGGCAGCAGCATCAACACCAGCGCATCGAACATAACCAAACAACCTTGTCCTGAATAACGCCGCAGCGTCTCTTCTTGTGAGTCTCCTGCTGCAGCTTAAAAGGAGGAGAACCGTTACTACTGCAAAACTTTACTTACAGCTACAATGCAAACTATCAAGAATTTTAAAACGAAAGAAAAAGTAAAAACCTTATTGAACACGCATAAACACATACGTGCACATCATCAGGCAGCACATTACATGCGTGCTTACCTGTCTACATAATATAATATACACATTTTCATGCTCTTCAACTCGACAACATTGTCATTCTCTTTCATTCAGGCTTTTCTGTTTGTGCACTAGTGCAGTTAAGCAAACAGTAAACACTTCATCATGCTATACTATACTGACTGAAGACTAAAAGCCTACAAAATTGTAACCGAGCCCTCACACATACTACAAATCATGAAGGAATTAGTCAGTAGATTGTACAAATAGTAAGGATGTTTTAACTTTGAGTGAGTAATGCACAATGCAAGAAATACGAAAACAAACAGTCATTCAAAGGAAAAGAGTCATAAGGGCTGCACTAAGGTGTATCCCTTCCCTTCAGAGGAAAACGATGAATAAGAAGTCTAGAAATAAACGACACATACAAATCTCTACTTATAAAAGTTATGTTATAATGTTACGTATTGTTATAATGGCGCCTTGTTTCAGTCAGTCATAGTCATCATGATCATTATTATGGTGATTACTGTAACTAATTTTACCATCATGAATAATTTTCCATTACCTTGTATGTATTTGTGTGAGCGTGTTTGCCTACACGAGGAACAAAAATGCATTTTGCTGATGCTGATTGACTATACGTTTGAATGGAAACTTTGCGATGATCATGCTGATCATGATCA
>JAQIXX010007937.1:0-10240 GCA_034700605.1 Willowsia nigromaculata | reverse complement strand
AATAAATTGAGAGGCTGTTGACTTGATGAAGATGACATTCAATACCACTCTAGTTGGTAGTTGACAAGTTCTGTTTCCCTGATTGAGCCAACCCCATCGCACCAATTAATGGTTTGAGTTCACGATAACGGTTCCATATCTGCGTGCAAGATTTGATAAAAACGAACATAAATAGTGATTTTAATTACGATTTCTCTTCATGGTTTTAAAATTTAATTGCACTGTCAAGCCATATTACCATTTATCCAGTCCGTATAATCGGGATGAATATTAGTGGAGCTTTACTGCATATGAGGATGGCGTTCCAGTTACTAGCAAGAATTTAAAAAATTTTTGCAATTAATCACACAGGACTCAACACTTAAAATTTTCCTTGTCGCAAATAATGTTTAATTTACCTACTAGTTAGCAGTAATTTCTAGGTGAAATCAACTACTCATTTCCCATCACGAAAGGCACTGAAGTACAAATACAATAATGAAATTAAGTTGCTACCATAAATTCTTCATCAAATTTATGTAAAAGCTCAATATTCCCGAAAGCGTCCTTTCACTAATTTGTATTTTCTCTCGTTTGAAAACAAATTATTGCACACAACAATGCTTTCACTTTTTTCTTTATTAAAATCACCATCATAGAAAAAATATGGTTTGTTTTTAGTAATAATTTTAATTTCATCAGAGGTTAGATAAACTTAAAAACGAGTGCAACAAAAAAAACAGAACTTTGAAGTGAATGATAACAAAACAAAACACAAAATGCCATCTGACTCAACATTGACTTTACAATTCGGCATACAATCTTGTTCACGGTTTCAGAAAAATCTATGAAAAGGATATGTTTTCGTTTAGCACCACACATCCACATGCTTTACAATATATCTAATATCCATATCCATATATGTACTTTGGCTAGAAATAGGAACTTTCTATGGTAGTTTCTTGGTGCAATACTGTGCTCATGCTTACATTTGCTTTTGTGCTTTTCCCATAGCTCTTAGAGTGATGATGTTTTTGTATTCGTTTCGCTCAATACATTTTGTTAAGCATGACTCCATGTACATGTTAATACATATATCTTAAGCCTTTGTTGGAACGGTTTTCATAGTGAAATCACATGTAAACAAAAGAAACATATTCAACCTGCATGTAATAATATGCAGTTTGATAAGCTTTTATAAGCTTTTATAAGAAACAAAACTTGTGTAGTAAAAATGCTGCATTAATTTTAACCTATTTTCGGGACCTCATATGCTGGTTCAATTTATGTTCATTCACAAATTATCTCCCGTAAAGTGCCTAGTGATGAATGCAACCTAAGTGGCAAAGTGCAATTAAAAATTCATGTGAAAATAGTTAATGGTAAATAGCTAATAGAAATTGTTAAATAGAAAATAGTAGAAAATCCTGAATAAGGCATACGGTTCCTACGATTTACAAGGAGCCCTAATGAAAAACCTTTTCACAATCAGATTACTTTAAAATTACTTTGATTTTTTTCATTTCCTTGTATAAATGAAAAATATCATAATGCCCCAGTTAACTTTTAGGATGCCTTTTAAAATTATACGCAGGACTTTCAAAACTTGTTCGAAAAATAATGGAAACGAAAATCAAACATAATTATCTCTCTACTAGTGATAGAAAAACATTCATTGGACCACCCTATCATCAAATAAGATTTGCAGAACTCGAACTACATAAAATGGCATCATGATTGTGAAAAAGATTATTTCTGATCAAGTTTTCACCACAACGAAATGTTTTCCTTGGAGAACCTATTAATGAATGGAGTTTTTTCTTGAACAAATGAGACAAAATTGAAGAAAAGTAATACTACGTGAATAATTGCCACCTCCCAAACAATCAAGATGGATATGGAATTTCACTAAATATGAGGGAAAAAGGAAAACTTTGACAAATTTATACAAACACTGCATAATTATGGCAACAGTGTTATCTAGAATATAAAAATTTATCCATTTAAAGTTTGGAATATGTTTTTTACTTTGATGCGATGCAATAAAGAAAAATCTTATTTATATTTAAACAAAAAATTTTTATGGATACTTTCCACCAACAAAACATTTGAAAATATTAGACTTTCAGAATCTTTAATTCATCCTGCATTTAGCCAAATGCAACGTGTTTTCTCATTTCCAGCAAGTTATGATTACAAGAGTTTTACACGCACAGAATTCACAAAATTGGCAGGCCGCTGTAGTTACACCAAGGGTTGGGATATAATGGGATATAAAACAGCGTTCTTATAAAAAATAAAGATATTTTTAAACATAACCCGCCTTTCCCCATTCATGATAAAAGGCCAGGCATCAATAACCGCATTATATTCAATCGTTGCATCCCGGCAAGCCATAATTCCGACGTGTTGTTTGAGCGTCAACATGTCTTTGTTCATTTTGCAACAACTTGGACAAAACTGATTCAAAATCTGTAAGAATGCTATGTGGTTCCGTAGGAAAAAACTAAAGCTTTGGTTTTAACCAGACTCCCACATTTTCTTAAAATTGTAGCCAATAAAATCGTGATTGCCGGAACGTGGCTTTCGAAAATTGATTACTGGGTGATAAATAATATAATTTTCATGCTCGTAGTGAATTTAGAATCTAAGAGAAAACCTTCGTTCATGAAATTTTAAATGCGTTTCTGATCATTAGGATTTGAATATTTTGGAGAGGTGTATTATTGACAAACAGTAATTATGGTAGACGTTTTGAAGTTGTAATTGTTAGATGAAAAAAACATGTATTCAAAAACTACATGAGTATTACTTTTTTGGAGAGTTACTCTAAACATAAATTTATTCAATGTCTGAAAAATGTCTACAAGATATAATCTGTAGCATCTAACTATGAGAAGCTCAAATATAAGATAATTACATCAACTAAAATTGAATGTGACCAAACTAAGTCACTGATTAAACCCAAATAGTTTTGATTCGAGAATGTAGTAGGCATAGTAATATCAATGCAGATCTGCAAAAATTGTAACTTTTAACTACATTAGCTTCTCGAAACTGTTTTTTGCCACAAAGTATATAGTATTCTGTATAGTATTAAATAATGGTGCACGTTCTGTTATTTTCTGTTTTCCATTCGCCCACACACTGGCATATTCCAGATGAATCCTTTCGTCCTCTGAAAGGTTGACACGTTGCTCCATCCACGCAAAAGCCCTGCAAATTTTCCCTTGTCTCCAGGGTAACTGTGCATTTTGCCCCAACCTGACCTCTGCATTGTTGTGCGTTTGCATCATAAACTTGGAGCTCTGGGCATCCACAAATATTCTCAGCGCGGCATTCCAGGGGCACAAAGCGATCACACTTTTCCCCATTCTCGGTCTGATCACAAGTTTCCCCATAAGCTATATCGCATCCTCGGTCATATTCTACAAATCCAGTTTTGCATTTGCATTGGCTGACTCCATTTTCCTTAGCGCATTCCGCATTTTTATTCTCACAATCAGAAGTAACATTACAAGGTCCTCGAACAAAGCTTAAGCATTTCTCCTCTAAATATGAAATTGTCTGGTGCTCCTTGTATTTACATGAGCATTTTCTGTTCTGGCATATGTCCTGGAAAGCATACTTTGTCTGAATTTTCAAAACTATGACCGTTGCATTTTTCGCCATCCTTGATGTAGCAGAATCCGTCGTTCAATTTTTTACTATATTCTGCAGTAAAACCACACTCACATGTTTTCGAATTCCGTTCAAAGAACGAATTTGGGATGCAGATGCTATGACGTACGTTAGGTCGTTCACCTCGTTTAGTTTTGCAGCCTCCTGAATGGGCCATAAATATTTGGGATGGCTTGCATGTACAAGTATTGTTTTTGGCTGCGTCACAAAAATCATCTCGGCACATACTGTTAGAATTGCAAGGTTCCCCGTAAAGTTTTTGTGGTTTGCATGTTCGATTATACGTTGCGAACTGACCTTTGCTACATACACAAACACCGTTATCACATATCGCATTGTTAACGCACGGAAGAGATAAACTGTTAAAATTTGCGTTTTTGAAGAATACAAGATCCCCACATGGTCCACTTGGCAAGGTAAAGCATTTTCCAGAGCTGTGATCCAATACCATTTCATAAGGCAACGTACACTGGCAAACTCCATCAATGCAGCCTTGATGTTTCGAAAAGTCACAATCTTCATATTTACTACAATTTTCACCGTAAAACACTCCTTTAGCGTATCTTAAAAGTGAAATGAAAGCAATGCAATATCGTAGTACTTTGCTGGGTAACATCTTGACTTAGGATGTTTTATTAACCATGTGTATGAGTTTGAAATCAAAACCTGACATGCAAAAGTACGACTTTTTGCTTGAACTATTCTCATGCCACAATAAAAGAATGAAATTTTGTTACATATTCCATTGATAGTTTTAAGGGAAATAAATATTTTTAGACATTCCTCAGGCTTTTATTAATAGGATGAGCATTATTGGGAAGTTTTGCGGTTGTAATATAGAAACGAACTGGATGCAGGACTTAATTATAGACTGAAGGAAATGAAAAATTTATATTTATACTGACAGGCAATGAGGCCATTGCATGGAATGTGCCAGTCGTGGTCGTATAGCATAAAATATGAGCAAGCAAGCAAGCAAAATAAGGAGGAATATGCTCGGGAAAGACATACAAGCTTTGATATTTGTATTCGCGAATACGTTTTTCTTGAGATACTTTGTCACCGCATGAATACCCTATATATCTTGTATAAAGGATATCCTTTTGGTTTTGTTCTTGCAAGTTTGTGGTAAATTAAAATTATCTCCTTCCAGGAATTATGAAATGAAATAAAAACTTGCATTAATAACTTGAATAGGTCCTCTTAGACATAATTGCGCTGGTAATTTTTCTTAAGATACTGACCGTAAGGTTTTCAATATTCTAGGCTAAAGCAAACCAGATACTTTTTTACAACATAGAGGAAAACCAAACCATAATACATATTGTGTTTCATTCTACAATAGATGCACAATTGTATTCAAAGATAACGGTTCTGTACTTGGGAATGATAACTTTTTTGTATTTTCGAATGCTATTATCTCACATGCCGATGTTTACAAACACATGATAATTGAAATTCAAAAGTGCAAGTTCGAAATTGCTGCCGCTATTTATGCATATGTTTTTAAAACCAATAATGGCGTAGGAAAAATAGAAACTAATACTGGAACAAACACAATGTAAGTGTTGGGATCCGTATAATTAAGATATGTTCTGAAAAGACGTGTATTTTTTACATTAATATCACAATTGATCATGCACTTCAAAGAGAAAGTACTCGTAAAATCATAATAAAAATCGAGAATTTCTGTAAATCATTTAATCGTTTGCAATCTTTTTACCATTTATCTCCTGGTTTGTGAAAGTGCTTGTTGTTCAGTTGGTTTCAACAAAAAATTCATTTGCCTATAAACTGAAGATGTAGCACAAAGACTTTCCATTTACCAAACATAGCTGATTAATGCTATATACTGTATTCATCATCTTGCATATCTCCAAGGTAAAGATTCAACTCGAAAAATGAAGTCCACCTGACAACTTAAATTGTCCCGCACATTACATTGTGGGTCTCTTTATTTCCGGTTTTTATTCGTCGAACAGAGGTCTCTGCTGATATCTCTAATCTATCGCTTCCACGAATCTCTTATTCCAGTCTCCATATTATATTTTAGGGACTACCCGACATGTGTGATTCCCAAATTTATAGTGCAGGGTATAATTTAAATACATTTGTTGAATTTCCATGAGTATGACAGTGTTAGTACTCGGTTGTATCAGCATTGAGGTTTTTCAAAGGCATACCATACCTTGTCATGTAAAAAAGAGAAAATCTATAAAAATATATATGGTATAAAAGCATCGTAACAATTTGATAAGTCTAGGATTTGTTCACAAATCTGCACAAGAAATTTAAACATTGGATTGCGTCCATAGGAAATCGTCGACATAATGCTACTAACGGATAATTCATGCAATTACTTAATCATCGTATCGTAAAATTACGCCCAAATTGTCAAGTTCCCTTTTTGGATGACACATTTATGAGAATAAAGATGTCCCACTTAAATTCAATCATGAATTACGAAATTAAATTCGAATTGTTATAATTGTATGTTTCAAGCTTGATACACTATGGAATATGACTTCCTTTTCAGTAAATAAAAACATTTTTAATTTGCTTTACGTATTTCAAGGTAATTTTTTTTTCAAATTTTGCATCCTTTTGTCAAATTACTTCCTCAATAATTTATGATCGGAACGGATTTTGGAGTCTAAAATTTGTGGATTCTATACATTTCCGTAAACCCTTCTATACATTTTTTGAAGATTAAAACACAATGTAAAAAATGAATAAAGGGATTTCTGTCTCGATAATAAATAATCAGCCAGCAAAATCTGCATAAAAAACTCTGTCTCATAGCAAAAATTGGCAGCAAATTGGTTCAAGTGCTTATGCGCAATTTTGTTGAATTATTTATGGCTATCACGAGAATTCATCTAAGTAGGTTCGTCACATGAAATTCCTTAATTCTCGTTTTAACTGAGAAACCAAGTAATTGTGAATAATGGCCACATCACTAATGTGGAAAGCATTGCAATTCAGTGGAAGTATCTACAAAACACTACTGTACAGCCACATAATTAACGCTGATGAACTCATTCTGGTTGAAATGTCACAGTCGAAACTTATTCCATTTTATATTTCGTTTGCTGTCTTGACAACATACCTTTCCATAAGCTTGTTTCTCGTCCTCATGTTCATATTTGACACAAAGTACTTGTCCCTGGAGATACTTCTCATCGATTTATCCTTCTGTCTATTAATTTTAAATGCAATTGCATTGAACATTGTTCTTATTAAAACTGCTGAAGAATTTGCAGGCTCTTTAAATTGTTTATTCAAATTATCTAGTAAGCATGGTGGACTTCTCGAGTCCGCCTTAAAGCAAAACGATAAACACAACGGACACTTGTTCTTGTTAAGACAAGGTAATTACGCTACTTCTAAAATGATTTAGTACCATAACTTAATGTTAAACAATTTAGGCTTGATTTTTGTAAAAAAATATTTTATTCGTAATTGTGGTTTTATGGCAATATATAAAAGCTATATTCCTGAATTAATCCCTACAGAATTGAAGAGACTGGTTCGGGGAGACCAAACAGCAGACATAATGGGTCTGCTAATGAATGTAGTGGTGATTAATTTGGTCTTGGAAGGAATTCTTTTGGCTCCACTTGCCATTTTGCGAGAGATAGATCCTTTATACTACCTTAGCAGAGGAAATTTCAGCCCCCCTGTTCTTATGACAGCAAGGATCTTACTGGCACAATGGAGCGCTTTAGAAGTAACTCGAACTTTTGCAGTTGTGTTGATTCCAATAATGTGTATATTCAACACGTATGTCGCCTGCCTGCGACAAATTAGTAAATTAAAAGGTTATGAGGCACTACTTTACTACAAACAACTTCAGTGTATTTTACAATTCGGACAAGAATCGATGCGGTACCTGTGTGGAATTTTGATGCTCGTGGGAATCCTACTCAGTATTGTGTGCAACGTTGCTCTGATTGTCGGCTTCAATACGTTCTCCCTTGATATATATTGTATGTGGTTTATCATAGCATGTGGACTGTACATGGTTATCTACGAGAGTGTACCGGTAGTGACGACTTTACATGGATGTAGTGTAAAATTATTAAAAGATTTATCATTTCGTACTTTTATATTGAAAGAACGAAAAGAAAAGTTCATCGAGATTTCACGGGACGTAAAAATATTCCGAAAATCTGTAATAGCCTTTCGACCTATTGAATTTTATTATGGAGTTGCTGTCTTCGAAAGTAGCACAAAAGCAAACTACCTATCTAATATTGTGTTGTATTCAGTTAACGTACTTTTGATGATACAGCATTATATGTAAACATTATACCAGTCGTGGAAATCAAAAACTTTCTAATTAGAGGTTTGAATTTGCTTTGGTGTCACTTTAAAAAAAGACAACCTTCTGTGCCGAATATGACATTTCTTACTATTAACTATACCAGAGAATGCTTAAAACTAAATACGGTGTATAAATCATTCCCGTTTTTCAAAGTGTACATAATATTTTGAAAATGATATCCAAAGCCCGTTTCACGTTAAGACAAAGTTTTAGTTCCATTCAAAGAACCCGAAGAATAACAGCATAAATAGCAATCAAATCTCAGCTTTAGAATCATAAATGCCGTTAAAAAGTGATTAACAGTACAAAACAACGATACAAAATGTTTGGACAAAAGACACATCCCTGGCCGTACCGCACATCCCACATCTCCCACATCCCCCACATCCAAACACAGTGCCATATGGTGGTATATCCAGTCATCAGTTGATTCAATATTTTTAAATTGAACCCACATGTTGAACCCACATGCAATATATTTATTGCGGTAAAAGTAATAACAAAAACTACAAACACTTCCTTAAAAACCCAAAATGCGATCCCTTTTCTTGTTTTTATTTTTTAATTCAACATCCCATTTGAGAAACAGTATTCCATGAAATAAACATACCATTTTCCAAATGGAGTCAAATAAAGGAAGTAGAAGCAGTTGTAAATCTTGCTTTTTCACTCAACGATTGCTGGTACTAGCTTCAAAATTATCTACTGAAAAACGTAATTAACCAACACATGATGCTGTGTGATAAATCTTTTGAAAATGCAAAATATTTAACTGGTAATGCAAATAGCGATAAGTTGAAGCTATTTTAGGCCTATTTTTCTCATTTATTGCACTCAGTTATGAAGAATTTTATTTATTCCTTAGGTCCCAATTGAGACTGCTTATCGAAGTCAAACATTATTTTTGTATTTTTCTGATTTAAACCAGACATGGCCAAACCCCAGGGTTTTTTATAATAAAACCCAAAACCCAGGGTTTATTGGGTATTAGGGGTTTTATTGGGTTTTAGGTGTATTAGGGGATTTAATGGAGAATGTGGAGTTATAACAATAATTTATTAGTATGTAGATACAATTGTTCATGCTAAATGTTCAGCATATATAAACCTTTAAGAAATTTCACATAATATTTGCTTTCATGTTTCATTTACGACACAATGAAAGAATACTTTTAATTCATATAATACGTTACTTAATCAGTGCAGAAAGTGTATCTAATTATTCTCAGAAAATTTATTAGCTTCTGAGAATTCTTCTGATCAAATTACTTTTAACAGTTAGATATAAACTTTTCTATATAAATACACTTTTCTTGCTTTCCAGAACATCAAATCAAAGAGTTCGGATGCTGTACTTTCTTGAGCGTAGGGATTGATGACATTTACTATATAGCTATTTAAATAAACACAAAAGCGAGTATATTCCAAGCTTACAAAACTAATTTAAACAGCATAATACTGCATAAAATGAATGAAATCTGAACATTAGGAGCGTTGTTGACGCGCGCCATCAATTTACAATGAAATACAGCCAAATGAACATTTAAACCCAAAAGACCCCAAAGTTTTTGGCAGTTGGGGAGCCCAATTAAACTCGGGTTTTAAATTGGTCTGCCCAAACCTATTTAAACCCCCAATGGGAAATTCACCAATACACAAGAAATATTTCTCCAACTCTATATGAATACACGATTTCTAATAAGCTTCAGTATTTGCCATTTGTGAGCTGTGGAAAATCAATGCAACTTAGCTCTTGTCTCTTCGAAAAATTTATAAACGTATAAGACAACTTGTATACTTGGGAATTTTCATTGATTTTCTCCCTTATAATGCCTGCGTGTCTGGGTATTTTACATTTGGATTCGTTTCAAAAATAATGGTCATCCATAGTGAAAGACTGTTTGACATATTTTTATGGAATTTTTAAATTTTTGGTTGAACATGCGGATCCTGTATCAGAAAATATCCTGTGACTATGCTGGAAAATACAAGATTTAAATTCCTTATGACAGGATTTTTTCTCTCTTGTGTGGTAATCAGTAACGCCTACAAAAAATAATAATGTGTACAACGGTAGTCCGACACATTCTCTAACATCACAATTCTCTAAAATTGCCTATTAGAAAATTGTGACCACTAAATTTTTTAAGGCCAACATCTCTAATCGCAAATCCAATATCTCTAATTTCAAGTCCAAGATCTCTAATCGTAAATCCAACATCTCTAATTGCAAGTCCAGGATTTCTAATTGCAA
>JAQIXX010007936.1:0-10240 GCA_034700605.1 Willowsia nigromaculata | reverse complement strand
TCTCAGTCACTCTATATAGTGTGTTTAAAAGGGAATGCGCGAAAACTGTCATGCGCCGAAAATGGCACGCGCTAAAAATGTTTGCGCTGAAAGTGTCTCGCGCCGAAAATGTTATGCGCTGAAAAAGTCCGCGCTGAAAGTGTCATGCGCTGAAAATGCACCTTGCGCTCAAAATGTCTGCGCTGAAATGGCCGGCTTCGAGTTGGCTGTCACAATTTGGATGGCAGCAAGTATTGATCAAATGGAATTGTAAACACAAGCACACCATTAACAGATTTTATCATTAAATCGTAATAGCATGGACTCATCACCTCACGTGGCCGAGTTATTTATTTAAAAGGACATTTTTACAGTATCATTTGAAATGGACACATCATAGTTTTTTAAATTCCATTCAGTTAATCATGCTTATGTATTCTATGTATTCAGAAAGTAAAGACGGGATAAATAGAACAAAATTCGAACACAAACAGAATCACAGTATGCATGAATCAAATTTTACGATAAAAGAGGTGCCTACAGGCCGGTAAACGTTTTTGAAGTAAGTGGAAAGTAAAATTGATGCAATAACTGCACGCGGTAAAATTCTCAATTTGACCAGCATGTTGGGAATGAGCTTAAAACTGTAGTATCTCATATCCTTCTTCTTGTTCTCAAAAGTTTACTCGTATACACCTCAAATTAACAGCAATAGTTAATATTTAAATGAAATCCAAACGAAATGTATGTTATGAAATCGCTTGCAATTTTCTGACCTATTCAAATCCACATTATTATGTTATTGCATATACACTTCGTTTCTACTGCCAAATCAATACTTCCAGTATGAACTCAATTTAAGATATAACCCTGATCAGTTTTAAAATTTTGTTATGATATTTTTTTCATTTTTGAGACCTGCGCTTGTACAAGGGCAGACAGCTAGTTGTTATAATTTAGTGACTTCATAATTTTTGCCTGTTGTGTCACAAACCATTGGCATGATGTGCGGGCTAAGCACGTGTTCAGTGACTAACAAAGACAAATTAGCACGTCTAAATCTTTTAATAATTTGTATATACTGCTTATTATTTAATAATCTGACATAAATTATTTCCATCACTCTTTCAACTATATGTTCTTTCAGTAAATATTTTCAAATCACAAAGCATTAAAAGAATGTTGTATATACATAATATGTAAAAACTTTGTATGTCGGGCGTATTTTATGGGTGTGGAAATTTGTACACATGCAAGAAATTATTGACGATCCGGTATCTATTCCAACGCGAAATCCTTAGTGTACCATATAGTGCATGCAAAGGAATCCTAAAACCTCCGGTATCCATGACTATCTCCACCTCCCACATGGCAGCAATTAAGTGATCTGCAATCTCATGGACAGAATTGCCCCACAGTGCACTCAACTTCTTCGCCATAACATGACCAGGCGCCTGTGTATCTGCATCTGCATTTGTTTCTCTCACTTGGTGCCGTAGATTGTACACATCCGCCCGAATTGTATTCGCAAGTACATCCTAAGAATTTAAAAGTTAATTACAAAATACATTCATTATCCCATTATCAAATATAAGTAGAAATTTATTGTACTTGTACACGTTTGAGTGGAGAAATTGTTGGCATAAAAATCTTACCGGAAGCAGTTTCTAGAATAGAAGAAAATACAACAATGGCTACCACAAGAGTGATTCTAAATGACTTCATGATTTTACTGTCAAAAAGTGAAAATATTACAAAATTGGTATAGGAGAGCTAACAGCTTAAAAGCAAAAGCTTGATACTTGAAAGGCGACTGACGGAAAAATCTCAGTTTTCAGCTCGTTTTATAGTTGTAAGTTACTTATTTGTAAGTTTCCATTAATGTACTTCATCAGATTTATCCAGTTTTATGTTGTTATAAGCGTCAAAAAACTGGACAAATTAGGGTACAGTTTCGTTCACAAGTTGGAAATGGGAAACTTAGTCACGATTCCAATTAGTATATCAATCTCATATGCGCTGTGCCAATTGACTTTTTTGCATGGTGAACTTTATTGAACTCAAAACTCATATCAACTCAAAGTTTAGTAGTCAACAACATATTGTTTTTCAGGATTTCATTATTTAAAAAATGCGCATCTATATACATCTATTTACGCTAAATCCTCGCATCGATTTATATAATTGTGACTGCGTAAAATCGTTTATGTTCCATTTACACGTATCTGTTTGCAGTAAGATTTCAAATGTTTTTGATGAAAAACAACACTACTATTTGACATTTTTAAGATAGATGACAATATGTAGATATCGTTTACTAGCTTGTCATGCGCGACTGACAATGAGTGCAACAATATATTTTGAGAATTTTGCAATAATCTGCCTCAATTTAAGTTATTTTTAACCTGAATGGAAGCAGAAAGGATTTCTAATGAGCGGAAATATAGATTGTTTAAGAACTCATACGTTTTCTAGCTATTTTTTATACGGCCAGTCGGTTTTTAAAAAAATAAGTTGTTAACCTACTTTTTCTACAAATTTGTATACATCTTACACAATAAGCGTTTCATCTCATATGCTTGTGTTGACGTGGGCAGTAGCAGTGAGTATAATTTATTTATTTTTTGATAATATTCATATTTTTTTATATCCATTGGAATGCAAATGTTTCATGTAAACACTATTTTTTATATAGACAGAACAGTGAAAGGCTGAAGGTTGAAGGTGAGGGTTGCTTTTTAAATGCTTTTTATGATTCATGAAATCATTTTATGAGTTGTGCTCGGTCATACGAGAAATATTGCTGCGGTCATAACTGATTACATCATTCAATGCCTTTTTCTTCTGGAAAATCGTTGGTGCAAGTCACTCAAATAATGCATATTATGAGAAGCATTTTACACCTGCGAGGAAAAATGGCACTGATCTTAGAAACCTTTGTATGGATTCTGTTAAAAAAAACTGCACGACACACTATTAACAAATTTGCAGTCTTTATATTTCGATTTGTTACATTGCATTTTCAACATTTCCGAAGTTTGAAACTAAACTGATATTTTTCGCATGGTGTTTACTGTTGTTCAGTGAATTGCAGAACTGTCTTTCTATCAATATCCAATATATTTGGACTTTCAATATAATTCTCTACTGATTTTTATTTAGACGTTTTCCAAAATTACAAAACTTGCATAAGTCTTGTTGCAAGTTTTTGTGTCATGTCATGAAATCTTCTCAAAATTTAATACAGAATACTTTCGAAAATATATGATTTTTCATGTAACTGGAGGTAGAACAATAGCAGAAACAGAAAATTTGCGTGGTTTCTTAGTTAGGAAAATTCTTACCGGTGACGAAGTCAACAACGGATGAAAATACAGCCAGTGCTACAAAAAGAGTGATTCCAAATGACTTCATTATTTCTCTTCCAAAAAGCAAAATAATAGAAGTTTTTATTTGCAAGTTAATTCTTGAATGGATATAGTCTTGACAGTTGACTGATGAAGAAAATACCAAATCCCAGTTTTTTATAGATGACAGTCAAGTTCTTGTTATCGTAGCAAATATCTTAAACAAAAATATTATGATAATCAGAAGTTTGTTTTAGTAGAGAAATAGTGTAATCTAAATGCATGGATCAAATGTGGAAATAAAAGTACGTCATCAACCTATTTCATCATTAAATCGCAATTACGACTGGTGTCGACACAACAAGTATCTGCTTATAAGCATATTATAAGTAAGAGTTTAAATGTAAGTTAATAGATCACATTGTGTATGTACCAATGAACTACATCATTTGAATTTCATATAAGAAAATATATTTGAACGATAAACTTTGTTGAACTCACAGTTCATTTCAGGCAACTCAGATCTACGGAAAAAGAAGGTTTGGGAAAACATAAGAATGATTGGCTTTAGAGTAAGAAGTGAACTATCAATGAATTTTTTATATCTGGATATAATGCCTCCAGAATGAATTAGACTTGAAAGTTAGGTGTTTTGTCTTGCAGGTTTTTCATGTCCGCAATTTGAATTCTGATGCTTTAAAAATGTTTTATTTATGATAAATCAAGCTGAACTTATTTTGAAAGAAAAGAAAGTCGTAGCTTGTAATTTTATAAAAACATCGCAGGTGTTGATGCTCTAATCTCAATACATTAAAGCATCAATGAATGCTTTACTTGTAAATGCAAGATTTCCAGAATTACTGGAGTTTGTGACAAAACTCTTTTTTTGTTGTTGTTCAGTTGGGTACGAAGCTTTATTGCATTGTGTTTTCATAAATATTGCATCTACTCCCACTTTTATTAAAATTATCCATTATCTTCTGATTTATTAAAAATTAACATAAAATTACAAAATATGCATGAACGTGAATACAATCTTTGGTGTCTTGAATGGTGATTGCACTTCTTCATGCTTCCGCAACTGAAAATAGATAGATTAAAGGAGCGGTGCAATAACTTAACCCGTTTCCGAAATATGAGCTTTTCGACCAATAAGCAGTGAATTTCATTAATAGTTGTTTAATAAAAATTAAGAAAAGCTAAAAATGTATTTTATGATCGTTTATGAAACAATATAAGCATAATTTTTTTTTAAATATGTAGTTTTATTCTGAACACGGTAAATAAACTAATATCTAATATCTGTATGCGGTAGCCTATGATCTGGTTACAAAAAGCTTGATAGATTATAATATAGAATAATTGCTGCAAAATATAGTCGTACATTTAACTTGGGCGCAGAACAATAACTGGAACTGAAAATTTTGCGTCATTTGTAAAAAATTCTTCAAGAAATATAAAGTCCGCCTTTCGTTGGTTTCTTGCCCAAAATTGTCAAAAGGACATTTTACAATTTCTTGAGAGCAAGTTATGATTTGCTATTTTAAGTCTATGTGCTTTTCCTGAACTGATGCAAATGAGTCTTGTTCCTACTAAATTGTGAAGCTAATAATATTCGACAGCTCAACGAACAAGTTGCAGTTGCAAAAATGTGTGTGGCTGCGATTCTCATAGTTTACAAGTACATAAAACATACCTGATTAAAATTAAAGTCTGAATTGTACTAAGTGCCTAAATCAGCTTAATGACAAATATTTAATATAGTTACTACCGGTCAATCTATAACAAAAATTTTATTTCATAAAATATTGTTAGATATCAACAATAAAATGAAGTAAAAACTACTTACATAGGTACCACAAATATTGAAGGGATTAAGAACCTGGCAACGAGAGATACAGAAAAATTGGATCAATCGATTGAGAATAAGATATTTAGTGGGGTCTTTTTTAAGATTGTCAAAATTCGAATTTTATAGGTTTTATGAGTCTCGGAAAACTCAGTTTTCAAAAGAACCTACGCCTGTAGCTGTCGTCCTATTTGTGCCTGTAACTTTCATTCACAAATGAAATTTTATATTTTGAAATGGTGTCGTAATGAATATTTTTTGACTATCAGAAATCCATCAAAACGAAATTCAAATTCCTCCAGAGATAAGCCAAAGAGATTTCTCCCATGAGCTTAGGTTTCTTCAGAGATTGCTTCCTGCAAAGAAAATACAATTACTTTTGCAATGGGACACGTTTTTCAACAGCGCATAAAATATTTGAATATTTTATTTACCAATTACAAGCTGAGGCTTATATTTTCACCATCTGTTTGGCCAACACGTTTACACTTTCTCAACAGGTTCCTTGCCATATAATGGAAAATGCAGATAGTGATGAGAACTACGATGACATAAAGCACCCAAGTGGTTGCCTGGAGATTGAATTTAAGATTGTCTGCGTCCTGCATGATGGGTTTATATGGTTGTGCAGAATCTCTGTTAATACCGATTGTCCCGTTCAAGATTTCTTTAACAGCTTTGTGTGAAACTGTGTAAACTGTTTTGCGAAACATTTTGAAAATGTTTTCCTTTATTTTCGTACTGATTTCCTAGACACCAACCATATAAAACAGTTAAAAGCCTTTAAATATTTAAAATGCCTATTATTTAAAAAAACGTTCTTACCTTTTTAGAAGCTGCAAAAATAGAAAAAAATGCTTCCTTGGAAAGCTTAAGAAACGAGTAGAAGGATAAACGGTTGGTTTTTAATGAAAGTTACTGGTGATAAGTTGATTATCAGGTGAATAACAGTTACTTGAAGTGTTTTCACGAAGTTTTAATCCATAAATGAAATACTGTCTCCTTTTAATCCGAATCTCCCTCGATATCTGGACGACTTTGGTTTCTTCTCCTGAGGACTTATGAAAAGGTAATGGTAACGCATTAAGTCATGAATAAAGATTTGTGAAAAAAAATGTTTTCTACTTAAAATAAATAGGCCTTTTTATCTTTTTTAGTCTGTAAACTTTTCCTTGGAATAGAAATGTTTCACAACGATGGAAAAATTAAGAGAAAGAAACATACTGCTGCCATTCATGCAACTCTTTCATGTACAATTTTCTTTCTTTTTTGGTTACTTTGGGATTATAATTCCGAGAAATGCACATGCTTAATTTTTTAAAGTCAACAAGAAGTTCATGCCATAACGCGCGTAATGATTACACAATATCTGCATTTGGTGAGGAATTAATTCATCCCACAAGCTAACAAGTATCTAATTACATTATTGTTCCAACATATATATGTAATTAATTTGCATGTCGGTTGTTTGTAAGTTACGAGAAGCTCATGGAATATTGGCAGGTGTAAGCTTGTAGGATTTCATCATTAAGGAATTCTTAGAACTTTTCGTACAACAACTTTCCGAAGCATGCACTCACTTGCAAATGGATGTACTCCGGTTCACGTACCATTCATCATGCACCAGTGCACGCCTTAATTAATAAAGTCAATAGGGTATAAAACATTTACTTTTTTTAATGAAAACTCAAGAAAAATCTAAAACAATTAGCAGTCAAACCTAAAAGTCAAATGTAATGCATTATAGGATGGTAGGCATCGACCTCCGTCCACTGCTAAAGCACTCATTCTACTTTTCAAGTTTTTGTCGTATTTTTATTCATTTAGTTCAGTTAACATTATTGAACGTATTGGAAGTGTGGCTTAAAAAGATTTAAAATAAATTTCTTCCGACTTTTGGCTTTATACACAGTCGCTCGGTTTCATTAATGGATTATCCGATATTCATTATCAGATATTATGCATCCTCTTAATGGCATTTTGAAACATATTCTAATTTTTGGCTCAGTGTAATGTTCACCTAGACAACTCAGCTCAAATTATGCTTACTTTGCAGAATACGTGCATTAAGTTATACACGATTTGTTTTGATTACGGCTTCAAAACTTCAGGTAGAACAGATATCAAAATATAGTGTGAAACATAGTGACTCATTAGGAATTCAGAAAATGTCGTTTTCGATAGTATTCAAAAGCTAGCAGCAGCGTTAGAGTTAAAAGTAATACCAAATATTTGTGAAGGGGAAGTAAAGGCAAAATAAAAATTTGTGAAGACGCATAGTTTTAATTTTTGAGGTATATTTAGTGCGCAAAAAAATCCGTTTATAGTTTTCCGGTAAGTGCTACATGACATTAATACGAGTGCTGATATACTTATTAAATATTGAAATAGGGGCATTGTAAGAATAAATTGTTGTTTCCAACAAATCCGTTAGTAAGATGATCCACAGAAACAAATGCTGGATTACTTGAAAATTAAATGGTGGCCGGGGAGACCCCCTTCACTTCCTATAATTAATATTTTATTTGTAAACACTTGTATATTATATTTGTATAGTATTGTTTATTCAACGTACCGAAATTCCAAGGAAGCGTGAGCTTCTCCGCGCATAGCTCCTAACTTCCACATACTCACTTATCACCTGTTTTATGACGCAGCAAATAACAAACATGGTACATAATACAAACGTTGTACCCACAATGGCCCAAATAGCATTTTCAGACTGATATTTCATGTCTGTTTGATTCATTTCCTGATTTGAAATTTTTGTGGCATTCAACATGATTCTATTTTGCCTTTCAAATTTTTAGATAGGTTTTAGTACAAAATGTTAACACTGTTTTTTACTCCTAATATTTTAGCAAGTTGAGAGAGCAAATCCTGCAGTTTGATACGGCAGCTTAGAGAGCCTGTAACTCCGTGAAAGTCAAAACTTACTACTGATGGTTGAGATGAAAGAAACAAAAGATGGTATTTGTTGGAGTTCCACCTTCACTGTAATCCCATACTTCCATGGTTTCATGCTTCTTAATTGACAAAGCTGTCCAGATTTTATTTTTGTACGAAAAAAAGTTAGATTGTTAAGATAGCAAAGTTTTGCCATAGGCACAGTATTTCATGATGTTTCACAATTGTTTAAATATATGTGGCATTCTTGAATGTTTATGTAAGCAAATGTTGTTATGCTTATGGTTATGCAAGTAGAATATGAACACATTCCATTTCTTATTCGTTTTGAATCCTTAAAAATTGTAACAAATGGCTTAACATAACTGAACAAAACCAGAATAAGCAGATGGATTCTGAATATATTCCAGAAAAACTTGCTTTCAGAAAGTTCGTAAAATTCCTTTTATTATGCTTTTCTATGAAACTGCTAATTTCTGTCACGTTGGGAAAGGTTGGAATACGTTACGCGATGTGATGCTGCGTTGAAACCGAAAAAACTATAAAAATTCACAAACAAGTCTTTGAAATAAACCAGGATAGTCTTTATCTACGTGAGCTTTAGGAAAAACTTTCCTATTGGGTTTAAGAGAAAGTAGATTCATTAGCGCTTTACTATATTGAAAAGTGATTTAGTGGCAAGTTAGATAACGAAGAAAATTCATGGGAATAACTCACCTTAACAGAAGCGAAAATCTGTAAAATTTGTTAAGTTAACATGCAAACACTCAGCTTTCCCTTTTTTCCAAAGTATTCCAGTGTTTTGAAATGTGATATTATGGTTTGCAATTTGCTTTATTTGCTTTCCAGGAGAAAAGGTCTTTGCAGTATAAATACTACTACGTTTCTTGTTCAATACGCGAGACAAGTTTTTTCTTTTAAAAGTTAAGTATGGATGTCAATGTTGATGCTAGCTTTCATCTTGGACAATATTTTGAAAAGGCAAATGTAAATCTCTATGGGCAATCAACTTTACCCATACTTTGTAACATGTTACATTGCTTTTTCCCTCTTATGTGTAGAAGGCATGGTTGCTAAAAATAATGGGGAGAAGATTTCTTACCCACTAAACTAAAAAAACATTCCACCTCGTGTAGTTTATCTCCCCCCTAATCGTCATTTTTTAGGTGGAAAGAATTTACGGTAACTTACCACCTAAAAATGGGTCATTTCCTCTTAAACACTTACACTTTTTTCTATTCTAGCCTAGCAGCAAAAGCAATATGATTTTAAAACTGAATGTAATTCAATATATTACAGAGTGTGGTATTCTGAAATTTGAACTTTACAATGCAGCAACGTTTTATCTACCAATATGCAAGCATAACATGGGTCTTAAGCTTAATGAATCCTAATAGATCAATGCATTATTTGAGTTAGAACAAATGTAATTACCATAAGTCTCATTTTTTGGTTAAATCATTCTCAGCTTATTGAATTTTACAACTAAACAATGCATATATTTGCATTTTTAAATTAAAGGAAAACCTTATGATGTTTACAAAACTGTAATTTTTCATTCACCATGTGATATTTGCAGTGGAAGCTTAAATAAGCTTATCGTTAATTATGCTAAAGCTTAACTCTTTCATTAACAGTAATCACGGCACACTCAAAGTGGCAGACAATAAAAGTTTATAGAAGTTACATTAATTCAAAGGTAGGGTTTATAAGCTTGGGATAAAAGCTCGCAGAGTTAGACCAAAACCAATCGTCTTCGTTAAGTAGGCAATAGTTGATGTTTTATGAGCAAGCCTTGCATTTACTGTTTAGTTCAATCTAAAAAGTCTACAAAAATATTACAAAGCTATCTAAATACCTAAAAAGTATCTAAAAACAAAAAAATAGTAAATGAAAACTGCCAATGCTTGATACAAGTAATGACCATATTATGTGTTTATTCTTTACACTTGCACACCAGCATACTCGTGGCATCTATTTCGTATATGATCAAGCATGTTTTAATATTTTTTGGCACGTTGAATTTAAATTTTGACTGGCACTAAGAAAAAAAGTTTTTAGGTGGAAGGTTCCTTCTGTTAAGAGGAAAACACCTATTTATAGGTGGTAAGTTACCCTGGCAGTCAGGTTCACAGCTGGCAATTGCCAGCTCCAAGCT